>JAQIWK010000493.1:0-15791 GCA_034695265.1 Dissorhina ornata | reverse complement strand
AGAGTTTGAAATAAAAATTTGGTTTATAAAAAATGTAAATATTATTGACTTGGTATTTCTTTTCTTAACATATCTTTTCTTAACAATCGTAAACGTTTGGCATTAAATAACTTTTTGTAAAACTAATCATTCAAATCATTATAATTTAATTTCAATTTAGCCTTCGCTTAACAAATCGCTTAACAATTGCTTAACGATTAGATTGTATTCAATACTAAATTTTATAAAAACAGAAAAAAACTATAATTTAATTAACATTAGTTTAAATAATTTAATAAATTTTTGGGTAAATTTTTTCCCATTTATAAAAACTAATTAAATATCAAATGTATTAATTAGTTATACATTTAATGCCATTTTATTTTCCTTTAGGTTTTAAACTAAAAATTGTTTTTTTTCATAACTATTTTTTTCAATACTGTATTGAATAGTAAACAAAATACAGGATATTATTAAATGAATTAATATTTACATCAAAATTTTGAAACAATATTTTGAAAAACATATAAAAATATAATTTTAAACTTAAAAAACAATTACAAATTAAAACAAATGTTTTTGACACAAAATGAGACCAAAAAATAATAATAACACATTTGAGACAAACATTTTGCTGTCAAAACAGACAGTGTTTGTATTGTTTAGCAATAAATACATTCAAATTACAAATGAAAACAAATGGTAATTATATAACAAGACAAAAATATATACCTTGGTTATTTAATAAATGACTCATTTATGCACTCATTTGAATGGCATTTAAATGACATTATACTATTTTTTACCAAGATAATACTAAATTAAGCAAATTAAGCAAGATACATTTTACAAAACATAATGCAAAATCATCTAGTTAGTTTAATTATGAACAAGGTAAATTAAGTCAATTAAACTAGATTAAATTAAATACAATGTCAAAATGGCCACGGTCAATGAGCGTAGCTAACTATCAAGTTTAATCAAAACCTAATTAAGGTATATATTGTATGTAAATGTAAGTTACCAAGTTATTAATTAGTTAATAATAGTTATATAATAACAAATACCTGAATGACCAGTGAATGGTAGCGTTTAGTAGTGTATTAGTTATCACTTTAACTGTTCATCTGATTTGCAATGTTTACCAAAAAAATTAAAACACAAAATAATAATACAATCAATGATTCAATCGTTTCACTCAATGGTTGCCCCAAAACATTGGCTTTCATTGCACGTCACGTGACGCGCGACAGAGGCGTGCCTTACAGAGCGTTAGGCCAGCGATTGGCTGACTTGACATTCAAATAGCATTCACTGGCAATAGATTTCAAATGAAACGACAGTTTCTTATATTCATTCAGTCATTCATTTGAAAGCATTTAATATTTTACTAAACATTTCATTGATTTAATTATCACTTCAATTGATTCACTTCTTGTTTCTTGAAAGCCAATCAACGCATCCATACCTATGCGTCCAATGTATGTCATATATGCTTTGATTGTGTGTCTAATGATAATCCCATTATAACTGATCCAAACGTATTGTTTGTTTTTTTGTATGTTTTTCTCGTTAGACAACAGCAACAGAAGACACCGTTGCGTAAGAAGACGGCGCCTCCCACTCGACCCAAACCGCCAAAGACACCCAAAACACCACAAACGAATGGCAAAGACAAAGAACCGGTGGCAGTGTATTGCCGTTTACGGCCGCCCCGTAATCTAGTAGACTTAGTCTGCGTGCATCGGGTGCTCAACAATAACACCATTGTCCGCGTGTCGGCACCCGTCAACGGCGGCGGTCAACCACACACTGACCGCTTCTATAAGTTTAAGCACGTGTTCGGCGAACAATCAAAACAAAAGCAAATCTTCGACGATATAGCGCTGCCGTTGGCCACCGATTTGTTAAACGGCAAAAACGGTACGCCCTTTAAGATTAGATTTATTGATAATGTGTTGATAATAACGCTATTGTTTTGAAAGGTTTGCTCTTTACTTATGGCATAACATCGTCGGGAAAGACGTTTACAATTGCGGGCACACCGTCAGAGCCCGGGATATTGCCGCGCACTCTCGATGTCTTGTTTAATACACTACTTCACAATCAAATCCAAAGCCGTAAATATGTGTTCAAACCCGACGGTAGTAATCATTTTGAGATCCAATCGACGCCCGATGCTATACTTCAGGCGCAGAGAGAGCAACGGGACAAAGGTTTTCGTGTGCCGTCAACACCGGGTAATGGCATTTCGTCGCGCACTCCACGATCGGCCCGAAAACGCGAGAATAGAGAAGACGATTGGGAACAGAGAGTAAAGGATCCGACAATTCTTGATGATATAAATAGTGACAATCATTACGCTATATTTGTGTCGTACGTCGAGATATACAATAATTACATCTACGATCTGTTGGACGAAAATGTAGATTTTCTTAAGAACTCACGTCAGCCGCAGTCAAAAGTCTTACGCGAAGATTCTCGGCGTCGAGTGTTCGTCCATTTGAGTACCGAAGTTGAGGTTAAGACGGCCGACGAAGCGTTTGAATTGTTCATTAAAGGTGTCCGACGCCGCAGTCAGGCCAACACCAATCTGAATGCAGAGTCAAGTCGATCGCATAGCGTGTTCACCATTCGTGTAATTCAAGCGCCCATTGACGCCAATGGCGCTGAAGTCATACAAGACGACCGCTTTTTGACGAGTAGTCAGCTATCGATTGTAGATCTGGCCGGTAGTGAGCGAACTAATCGCACCAAAAACACTGGAGATAGGCTTAGAGAGGCCGGTGGTATCAACAAGTCGTTAATGGCTTTACGAAACTGTATCGATATTTTACGCGAAAATCAATTGAATGGCACCAATAAAGTGGTTCCTTATCGTGACTATAAGATCACACATTTGTTCAAAAGCTATTTAGAGGGCGAGGGATGCGTTCGGATGATTATATGCGTCAATCCGTCGGCTGAAGATTACGACGAAACTTTGGTTTGTTTAACAAGTTTTAAGCCTTTGATTTGTAAATTTATTTAAAACTTTATTTATTTGATTTTAATTGATAGCATGTAATGAAATTTGCCGAACATTCCCAAGACGTCTATGTTTCCAAAGGTGTTAATCGATTTAATTATCTGCAAACTATGCCTAAACTTTTTGAGCCCATGCTATCAGTTGATTTGGCGGCCATTAATGTTGTCGGCCCAGACTTTCCCACTACTTTCGTAAGTTATTTCAACTTTTAAATAAATACTTTCTTAAAAATTTATTTAATAATTCATTTGTGGATCAGTTGGAAGACCCTGAAGACGATAAAGTGTTCCCCGAATGGCTTGAATGTCTAGAACAGCGAAAGCTTAACAAAGAAATGAAGTTTGAGGCACACAAACAGAATCGTAATTATATATTGATTTAATTTGAGGTGATTTTGTTATGATTTAACAATTGTTTGGTTGATATTTACAGAACTTATTGTAAGACAAAGAGTGGCCGAAATGGAGAAGGAAAACATGTATTTAAAGCAACAATTATCGGCACTTCAGATGGATTTGGCGGTTAGAGAGGGACAGATCAAAGACTACGAGAATAGGTTCGCTCAAAATGAAAGACACGGCGATGGCTATCATAAAAAGATATCAGAAATGGAGAGAACCATTAGATCACTGCAAACAAATTATGAAGAAAAGTGTCGTCAATTGAGTCAATCAGACCTCGAGAAAGAGCGCATGAAGACTAAGATGAGGGAACGGCTCGACTCCGAACGGGAATACCTTAAGAATGCTTTTGAGCGGCTGTTGGTTGAAAAGCAGAGCCAATTAGAGCGCGAACAGTGTGTGGCAAAGGACAAAATGAACTTGGTCAAACAGATACTTAATGCTGACACCACCGCCGATGATATTTATCGAGATTTGATCCACCAATACATGCCATCACATTCGGCACTCAGGCCCTCGTGCGGACCTAATGTTCCTTCCAGTGGTGGCGGTGTTGATAGTCAAGCCAGCACTCAGACGCCGCAACAATCGGCTTATAAACGTAAATCAGAGTTTGATTTGGCGACTAATAGTACACCACAAACGGTTAGTTCGGGTGCTGATCACAACGTAGTGTCGCCTCACAATCCTCCGCCAGTGTGCAACCCTCGACATCGGCGCTCACTATCGACCGGTAACGAGAAGTGGGTCGATCACCGGCCGCCCGGAACTCTCGAATTGGGAACTGTTTTACGACCGAAGATAAAGAACAAAAAGTCTGTGTCCAATTTGAAGGCTTCACACATTAAGGACGCATCCAAATACGCGCTGACACATCACGAGGCAGACATCAATGGACAGGTAGAGACACAGGTGTTTAAAGGCGAAGTCATTCCGTCGAGTACTGGCGGCTCGCAAGTCATCTTTAACGACGTCGAAACCCTCAAACAAGGCTCACCGCCAATCAGGTATGTTATCTCTACCTTTCATTTCAAGTCTTATGCTTTAAAATATGTCAATTGTTTGTTAAAGAAAACGAACCCAAAGTGACACTCGACTCTTGTCGCCCAATATGGCTGACAACCATAACGTGATTACATCGGCAGAGATTCATAACCAACAACCTGTCAATCCATTCACTAAGTAAGTCTTGATTTGATCTAATTATCATGATTTGCCTATTTATTTGATTACTAATTTGATTTAATGTTTTTTTCTTTCCATTACTTTAGACGTAGTCGTCGTTAATATTACACACATTTTAATGATTTAAAACTTTAAATATTTTCAAAACTCAATTTTAACTTCAAAACTAAAACAGTATTTAAACAAAAATAGTATTTTTTATAAATAAGTTCTTACGTCACAAATCTTTAATATTATGAAATGTATTGATATATTTTGATATTTGTTTTTAATATACCGGTATATATATGATAATCTGTATAAAAATCTTAATAAATTTTTTAATTTTTGTATTTATCAGTAAAAATAGAAGTTTTTATTTGATTTTTTAATAATTGTTTAAAATATAAATGCATAGCTAATGTTAAATAAAATCTAATAATAGGTTTTATAATACAGTAGTTGAAGATATAATTAAATTTAATATAAAACACGATTAAATTGTGGTAAATATGTAAAAACCTATAGTTATGTAGACAAATCCGTAAATTGTGTGATCAAAAGCAAACAGATGAACAAAACGTTTGATAAGATAAGTCCGAAAATAAGAGTTTGAAATTCAAATATTTGAATATCTATTTAAAAACCAAGACTACAATCACCACAACAACAGCAATACAGAGGAATATATGTCGTGAAAGATGTGTTGTTTTTTAGTTGTATTTGTTAACAACCGCTAACTGTTTTGCCGCACAAAATGTCAATCCTTTATAATAAAATGTAATATTTATACTATAAATTTTATAGTAATATTTAAAAGCTTATGAGACTTACCTATCGTAGACGACACCATCGACACCGTCCTCTTTGAGTTGAGCGATGAGTTCTGTATGGTTGAGGTCATCGCCCCAACAGAATAATACTAAATTCTTTAACTTAACAAATGAGATGAGTTGTCGATCGTTTATAATGTCTTCTGCGTGAGCGTTGATGCCCTCGAGTCCAACACATTGGGCCCAATAGACGGCCATCTCTATGGACGCATTACGTCGATCGCGAAATTGTTGCCACTTCTTAGTTAAGCCTTGCGTTAGAAACAGCACTGGATAGCGATTCTGTTTATATTTGAGCCTTTATTGTGTCACCAATTAAAGCAATTAATTGTTAATATAAATGTGTGTTTGAAACTTTCAAATTGAAAGCATTAAAAAAATTATTTGTATTGAATGTTTGAATACAAGGAACAGATGTCCGGATGAAAGCAAGAAAACATTATATTGCGAGCGCCGGCGAACTGGAATACTGTCGATACGATTACATCCACGTATTCGTTCAGATCTAGTGTCTTCTCCGCCTCCCATTGGCCACACTTTTTTAGGTTTTAACACAAATATGTTTAAATGTTTTATATTTTTTAAAAGTTTATAATTAGTATAATAAGTATTGCTTACAATTTTTTGTTGCGGATATTTAATCTCGACATTAAGACCGCATTTAGGGTCCACACACTCTAACACTTTCTGGAGACTGACAAATGGCAAGTGCTCTTCAGTTTGATCTTCTCCGCCAAAATCATAGTATGTTTTGTTGGCTTTTAAATAAAATCATTAGTCAATTAAATTGTTATTAAAACAATATTTTTTGTTCATATTCTGTGCACTAATCTGACATACCTTTAATGACAGGACTTAGCTATTGGTTTGCAAATAAAAAATTGGAAATTAGTGAATATTAGTTTAAAAGTGTTTGAATACAAACTTGTAAATTCTGAAGCTGTTGGAAAGTTAGATCTTTTATTGCCATAGTGTGAACCTCTGTGAAAGGTTCGCCTGTACTTGATTTGGACTTTTTCTACCATTTTTTTAAAGATAAAATTACATGAAAATTTATTGTTATCTTATCTAATATGTAATCTAATTGTTTTTTAATGCTATTTAATGCATACATTTTTCATAATTATATTGACATTGAAGTCGTGATAAACAATGGGTATCTTGTCTTTGGATAGTTGGACATCCAGTTCGACCAAATCTGCGCCCTATTGTTTGCATACAAAATACAGAATTCATTTCATTAAACTTCAAAGAACTATAATTCAATGTAAACATTATATTCTGTATTAAATCTAACATTAATTGTTTGTGTAATATATTAAATGAAATTTTCCGTTTCAATCATTTTTATAATCATTGTATTTATCTATCCGTTTGTGGAATAGTTTATGGAAAAAATTTTATGGTTGTGTAAAATGTAAATCATTAACTCATTGATGGGAAAGTTTTTTCAATCAAATATAAAGACAACTATTAAAGTATTTATAAATTAAAAGCATTTATCTCTTGCCTTGAATTTTGTCCATTAATTAAATTGAATTAATTGTTATTAATACTAAATCTACAATTATTTTAATTAATCACAAGTTTAGTGAAAGTATTTTATGTAATATTTAAAAAAAATTCAAGTCATTAAAAATTATGAATATCATTAACAATAAAATACAATAATTAGTTGATGTAATTTAATGTAAGAAAATATAATGATTTTTCAGTACTACTTATATTTCTCCCTTTGATATCATGTAAAATCATATGATTTTTTGTGACAAAACACTACAACAAATGAATTGAAACTCAAGGCTATACTAATTGCAGTTTAAAACTAATTTAATTTTTTTTGTTTTTATCTTTTTAATATCAAAATTTGTAGCATTAATTCAATTTATATTTAAAATCCTTTAATTGTCTTAATTGGTACTCACGTGAAGACTTGCAAAATTGAACGAAGCGATCGTATTTTCAAGAATATTCTCAATTCTGTCTGTTCGGCGAGCAATACCAGCGCCCCGATGACCGACATCATAACCCTTCCGGTTGGTTAACCAACTCTCGTAAGATTTGGCCCTAAAATCTTCGGTTCCCTTAATGGGACTCATAATCAGATATTCCACTAAACAATTGATTGGAAAAGCATTTGATCCCAAAAATTATTTATAAAAATGTAAAACAGAAATGAAATAAAATTTTTAATATACAATGCAATTGAGCGACACTTTTGCCATTTTCAGTGCTGAAAGGCATTGAAATCAATCCATTGGAGTCTCGGAGATGAGAGGCAAAGATATTGCAAAACGCCTGACGCTTCGGATCGATACTGCCATCACTTCCCGATTGATATAAATCAATGGTAAAGACCTTCGCATCAAAATAGGCATCCTTTTAGTTGGCATAAGAAGGGTTTGACGTAAAAACCAATTCATTTGATTACCAATTCCTCCACTTTAACCACTTTTGTGCGAAATATTAGATAATCTTTGGCCGAATAGAGACGTCCGTCAAGTTCTTGTGGTCTGAATGATGACTCATCGTCTTTCATAACCGATATCTCCACATCACTTAGTTTGTTCTCCTCATCTTCACCATTGCTTATATCATCATCTCTTTGATTCAACTCATCCAACGAGACCTTAAGACTAATATCTTTGTCTTTAAGACTCTTAGATGTGATATGTATTGAGTCGTAAAGCATTAGATGAATGACCACTTCATTGCGTTTGTTGATGAACTCGGTGTCAGCTGTCAGTTGTCCACCAAATTAATAAAACCATCAAATCAAGAGCTGATCCCATAATCATCTTATATAGAAATGTATATAAAATATAAAGCTTACCGTTGATGACGTTCAAGATATTATTGGTGTCCATGATTGGGTCACTTTTGGTGCTAATTGTGTCACCACTTATTGATGACATATTCAAAGACATATTGAATGAGCAATGAATTTGTGTTTGAAAATTAATTGACTATTTTGGACATCAATTGATTGTTAACAGACATTCATTGACAACAAATTCATTATCAAATTTATTGATTGATTGATCGCTAACTCAATGATTAGTTTGAAATCAAAGTTCAGTTTTTTTTGTAATTGAAATAAATTATAAAATTATTTAGAAATCAAATCAAAAGTCAAGCGATTGAATGAATGAATGACACAAATGTATATCTCGTTTACAAATACAATGTTTAGAACTTTACATTCACTTCACAACACATTTCATCACAGAGTCTGACTGTCAGAGTGAAGGCACAGCACAAACTCACTACTCCCTATCATTTGACTCAACCCTCACTGTCTATCGACTCGCGAGCACTGCTTTACGTTACAGAATATTCTGTTATTGTTTTTTCCTTCTGAATGACATTCAAAATTTCAAATTCATATTTCATTGCATGTCTTGTGACTCACTATTTTAGTTATGAAACTCTTTAATACTATGCATTAATGGTTAGCATTGATTTATAAATTATAATTGCATTTTATTGTTTTTTTTGTGGTTGGTTTTACAAACTTTTGCTTTTTTAAAATTAAAACTTTAAAGAAATATATATAAATTTATTGTTTGTGTCAAATTACATAATTAAGTATAACTAAAAATATTTTTGTTTCAAGTAAAATATAAATGTTTGGCACAAATTGTTAGGAATAGTATCAAAATTCATAATTTATTTATAAAAATAAATGAATTTTGAGTCATATTATCCGCATTTAAAAGGAAATGACTATTTATGGTTAATATATATTTATTTTGATAATATAAATTCAAATACTTGCATAACTTTTATAAAATATTTATAACAATGACTTTTTTAAATACAAATTTCAAGCATAATATTTAGATCAATTAATATTTTTATAAACTTTTGGGTTGAATTCATACGGTTATTGATTGCGGGGTTCCCTTTGTCTTCATTAAAATAAATCGTTGTCTCAAATTTGGATTTGCTTTTTGTATCTTTCCTATGATTAACGCTATCACACATAACGCCATTATAATAAAGAAAAACTCACTATATTTATGCACTTCTTGATCACTAGTGTGAATCTCTAGTACGACATCTTTATGGACGGGTCTTAATAATATCTTATCAGTAGTAGAAGTGACAGTAGGCTTAGGGGTAGTTACGGATTGTTTGCAATTCTTGAGGCTTTCATCGTCGCCCTGCGGACAGTCCTTTTTGTGATCGCAAACTTTGCTGTGAGAAATGCATTCACCGGTCAAACAATGGTAGAAACCGTGAGCTTTATCACAGTTATGCTGTGTTTCAACGTTAGGACAGTCGTCTTCATCTTCATTATCATCACATTCGGGTATACCATTGCATCGCCAACTGTTGGGAATGCAATCAAAGTTGTGGCACAAAAATCCGGCGCATTCCACAGCAGATACCGTACAATTCTGTTCATCTGCACCGTTGGAACAGTCATCCATACCATCGCACAGCCATTTGTTGGGAACGCATGTGGAGTGCGGGTCGTGACAACTGGTGTGGTTAACGAGACACTCGTGCACGACGTGGGGCTTAGTTTTCAAGTTATGGCACTGCTGTTCATCGGCCCAATTACCGCAATCGTCTTCTCCATCGCATCTCCAGAACTGAGCGATACATCTATCGTTTCCGCAATCAAAGAAATTTGGTGGACAACCGCCATAAGCTATATTCAATTAGAAGTTAATAAATTATAAACATCTTTTAAATTATTTTACCTAAATTACTAAAAAATAGATTTATTATAACTATCAAATACAATATCATTATAAATTATATGTAAATTATAAATTCTTTAAATTGAAACCAGGTTTAAGTTAAACTTAAAGTAAAAATAATTTAAACAGCAATCGAAATATATAATGTATATTATATCAATTTTCATACAAAAGTACCATGTTTATAATTGTACAATAGTAATTCTATAAATATAGTAATTTAATCGTAATGTTTGCCAAAATTGAATTAATTCTCAAATTTATAATAATAAAACATTTCATATCCTTAATAACAATCAGTTAGTGTTAATATATAAAGATTTTGTTATAATTCATAACATATTACTTCAAAGTTATAAATATTTGCTTATATTTGAACACATATTCTTACGGGAATCGGTCTTCAAAATAATTGAAAAGTTTTAAAACTTGATAAGTATTGAAACAATTAGTTACCAAATGTGCCAAAACTGTTGCGACTATACATTTGAGACATTTTTCAACAAATTTTAATTAAAAAACTAAATAAATAACAATTAATTAACTTTTATATCAAAAAACTTCACCAGAATTTGCAACAGAATTTCAAATGCAAATTAATTGTCAGATGTATTGAACCAATAGATGGCAGTTGTTTTCAAAACAAGTGATTGTTTTGATTCAAAACACGAGTTGTTTTTGTTTTTAAAAACAATTAATAAACAACTTTTAATTTGTGGATCAATTAAGTGGTGATGTCTATGAACGATGAGATCGGTTATGTTAAGCGACAGAAAGTGCTACACTTCGGCAGTTTGGAAGAGACAGAGCGGCAACGATTAGCGTCGCGGACAGTGTCGGGCGTCGGCAGCACTTCCGACCGGTCAGCCGTCAACTCGAAGAATATCAACACTTCTGACGGCGAGTATCTCGAAGTAGAGAGAGATGTCTGGTCTAAAGACAAACAGGCGGTACTCGAAGACTTTGAACGCCGCAAAAAAGCCCGACAGATACCGGTGTCGACCGATGATATCGAAGTGAGGGCTCACTTAAGGCAAATCAATGAACCTATTTGTATGTATAGTACCATCGATGACGATATCATTAGTTGTATTATATGATTAAGTATAACGTTTGTATAACAGGTCTGTTTGGTGAGGGACCGGCCGATCGTAGGGAACGGTTGAGACAATTGTTGGCCCGTTTGGGTGAAGACGCCATCAGAAAGAAGAAAGAGGACGATAAGGGAGACCAGAAAGAGGTAATTGAGATGAAGTTATTGTTGATATTGTAAAATACTAACCGATATTGTAATGTATTTAGTCGACCCAGACCTGGTACCACGAGGGACCCGAATCACTTCACGCGGCCCGCCTATGGGTCGCCGACTACTCGATCCGAAGAGCTAAGCAACGGCTCGATGCGGCCAGAGTTCAGAGACAGACGCCCGAAGCCACCCGAGCTGCAGCCTCTCAAGAGTTGTACAAAAATTTAGGTCAAATTGAGATCAGTTGTAGTCAAGTGGGCGACACTCGACCACTTTCTAGCTGTCAATTCAGTCCCGACTGTTCACTTGTGGCCACGTCTTCGTGGTTTGTATTTTTAATTGCATTTTTATATATGAAATACTATTTCGGTATTTATTATTAATTTTTTATTCACTTTAGGAGCGGTTTATGTAAACTCTGGTCAATGCCATCACTGGATTTACGGTCGACACTACGCGGTCACAACTGTAATGCCGGACAAATTACATTTCATCCGCAATCAACCATTGGTCAGTCAGAAGAATCACTAAACCTGGCCTCTTGTGGTGTCGACGGATCTGTGTTTTTATGGAATTTGAAGAGTGAGGAACCAATTGGTAATCTTGAGGGACACGAACCCAATCGTGTCAGTCATTTAGACTTTCATCCGAGCGGTCGCTTTCTGGCCACTTGTTGTTACGATCACTCGTGGCGTTTGTGGGACATAGAGGCCGGCGAAGAAGTGCTTCATCAGGAGGGACACAGCAAACCCGTTCACGACTTGTCATTTCAATGCGACGGCTCACTCATCGCTACCGCCGGACTCGACTCGTTTGGTCGCGTTTGGGATCTAAGGACTGGCCGTTGCGTTATGTTTATGGAGGGACACCTGAAAGGTGTTTTGGGCATTGATTTTTCGCCCAATGGCTACCAAATAGTGACCGGAAGTGAAGATAATAGCGTTAAGATATGGAATCTAAGGGAACGTAAACTGGAGTATACGATCGCCGCCCACACTAACATCATATCCAAAGTGTTGTTTGAGAAAACCATTGGTAACTATATAATGACCGCTTCGTACGACAATACAGTCAAACTATGGGCACATCCCGGGTGGACACCAATCAAGACACTTAGCGGTCACGATAGCAAAGTGACAGCTGTTGATGTGTCGCCCGATAACAAGCATTTGATTACTTCTTCATTTGACCGGACGTTTAAATTGTGGCAAAAAGAGTGATAATTTTGCCGCCAAAAAAATTCATTAGACATTATTTTTTTGTGACATTTATTTTATTTATAATTAAATGATTACATTTTGTACTATAAGTTTTTAGACATTTTAAAAAGTATATCGATTTAAATATTTTGGAAATCATTTGGAAATAATTAGTGAATTAAATTACGTAAATATAAAGATTGCCAGCAATTACTCGTCGGAAAAAGTGAGACAATTTTATATTAAATAAATTAATTGTCAAATTATAGGTATAATTGATTAAATTAATTGCATATAAACTATAAGTAAGTGGTAACTATTTGTAATTTTGTAAATATAATAAGATTATTGAAGATTATTATGCGATTATCATTGAATAGTGTTTGGTATTAATTTGGTTGATCAGGTTGGATAAGTCTAGGTTCAAGCTTGGTAACCTTAACCACATCGAAACTGCATAAAGTGGTTACTGTTTCTATAAGTTGTTTATCGGCCGGCGCTAAACTGCCCACAATCTCCGGATTTTCCGATACATTCATTATGAGGTCCTCAATGGCCGGCCGAAGCGCTACGATAGCGGCCGCCAGTTTGGCATTCATTTTAAAGTCAATCCATTTGTCTAACTGTACGAACCCATCGGGTGTTACGTCGACCCGTTTGGAGCCAAATAATAGCAAATGTATTGGCGATACCATAGTTAGCTGTTTAGCCGATATGACACTCGTCCGCAACTTTTCGCCGAACACGAAGAATGGTATGTCATATGTTTGTTGCGGATACGGGAGGTTCGTATAGCACACCGACGATTTGTGCACCAAAGCTATCTTGGCTTCGGTGGTCAATACTTTGCGTTTTTCTTTATGAATGCAAACGTTAGGGTAAAATCCCATCGTTAACAACCCTGTCAACAAATCAAGTCCCGTATCGCTGCCGCTCTCGCCCGGCGTCTGATCTTTCATACGCCAATTGGTTTCATAGTACCGGTCATTAAGGGCGTCGTCGGCAAACAGAGAGCTCCGCAATAACTCTAGCATTTGTTTCTTGGCTTCCGATGTTATCTTCATAGCGGTTGGTAAGAGTGAGAATTGTTCACAAAACTCCATACCATATGCTTCAGCCTTATAAAAGGCGCGCTCCCATTGTCTGAATGCCCGTAAAAGCATAATGTGGTCGCTGTGGCGGCCATTACTGAACCTCTTGTGAGCGTAACGTAAGCGACTCAAATTGAATGAATCAAACGGGTCGGGACAGGTGCTGGAGTTGGCCGTTATGGTGCACATAGCGTCCGGACAGCCAAATATAATGGAAGCGATCATTATTTTACCGATACGCGGCTCAATGGGCAATCGGGCCAGAATGCGACCGAGAGGTGTGAGTTCGCTCTGATCGTCGAGCGCTCGCAACTCACGTAATATCACCTCAGACTCGATGACTGTGTGAATGGGCGGCGGTTCGATGGCTTTGGACAGAAAGCCAGTGATTGATCCAAGTCTTAGCAGTTTGATTGTAAGCGCAATCTCATGCAATGGAGTTCGGAAAATTTCGGGCTTTAGGTACTCGTCCATCGCCTCAAACCGAGCCCGACTGCATAGATAGTAACAATATCCGGGTCTCACTCGACCGGCTCGACCTCTTCGTTGATGTAGATTTGTTTTTGACGCCCAATCAGTCGCATAATTAGTCATATTGTTATGCGATGTGAAGAGTTTCATCTTTATTTTGCACGAATCGATGACAAACACGATGTCGTCAATAGTGATACTGGTTTCGGCGATATTAGTCGACAAAATGATCTTGGTCACATTGGACGGCACCGGTTCAAACACTCGACGCTGGTCTTCGCGCGGAATCTGCGAATGTAACGGAAGTATTCTGAAACGGTTTGTACCGTAAACGGCATGATTCTGGAGGTATCGGAGCAAAGCGAAGATGTAGTTCCAACCGGGAAGGAATACCAGGACAGAGCCCGGAACACCCATCTTCTGAATGTGGGCCAGTAATGCATCGATGAGTTCAAAGCTGATCTCTCGTTCGCTCATTTTAGACATTGCAAATCGGGTCGCCTCTGTATATCGTGGACCTAATTTTGTGTTCAGATTATCACCGCCACCTTCTGCGGTACCGCCCTCTGCGTCCTCGTCCTGAAAATTCCGACCCTTTCGTTGAGGTGGCGGTGGATTGAATTGTAACATTTGGACACAGTCTTCGAGATAGTATTCCTCAACGGGGTATGACTGGCCCGGGATCTCCAGCACCGGACAGTTACCGAAGTATCTCTGAAATATAGTGGTGTCTATTGTGGCCGACATTAATATGAGACGCATATTGGGAAAAGCGTTGACCATATCTCTGGCCACAACCAGCAGGAAGTCTGTATTGACATCGCGTTCGTGCACTTCATCGAGTATGACGTGAGACACACCCCGAAGTCCGCCCTCCAGTTTGCGCAATAGGTT
This sequence comes from Dissorhina ornata, assembly GCA_034695265.1. Lineage (NCBI taxonomy): Eukaryota > Metazoa > Arthropoda > Arachnida > Sarcoptiformes > Oppiidae > Dissorhina > Dissorhina ornata. The sequence continues at coordinate 773 of JAQIWK010000493.1, read as the reverse complement.
TCCAATCGTACAGAATAGTAGTGAACCGTACGGTCGCGGCAACGAGTTTTCAAAGCGAACACTATAACCGACGCTAGAGTTCATTGACATCTCTTCAGCCCTCTCCTGAGCAACCCGTTCGGCAATAGATATGGCGCTTATTCTTCGCGGTTGTGTTATAATAACACTACAATCGGCGCCCCTTTTGTTGGCGATGAACGAGTCGAGTATAAACTGCGGCACTTGAGTTGTTTTGCCGCATCCGGTGCTGCCTCTTATGATGACAACAGGATTATCGCGAATAACACCCAAAATATTTTCCCTGACATTCCAGACGGGAAGCGCTCGACGCCTGTCCATCATTTGCATGTATTGTGGATTACTTTGGACATCAAAATGTGTTTTGGACAGCATTTCGCTGATTTGACCCAAACTAGAAGTGGCGAGAATACCCTCATCTATATTACAACCTTTCCATGGATTCCAGTTCTCAATGGGAGGACACCAACTGACACACGAAGTGCTGCTAAATGCGTCCACTTTGGGCTGAACGGGTGGCTTCTCAATGAGTATAGAATAAGGTTCGGCAGAACGGCGCTCGCAAACGGCAACCGGAGTTATATTCAGATCTTTCAGTGTGTTCTCTATGGTGTTCAACAGATTCAGTGGTATATCGATGGCAAACGAATCGATCTGTTGTTTAATTTGAAACATTTTAATCATGTTTTGATAGTTAGAGAGAGAGAGAGAGAGAGAGAGAGAGAGAGAGAGAGAGAGAGAGAGAGAGCAAATAT
>JAQIWK010000492.1:0-15795 GCA_034695265.1 Dissorhina ornata | reverse complement strand
AATTTATGGCTAAATCACTTGATAATACCAGTTTCAATATGATTGTGAAAATTTTCATTTAAAAAAAATAAATTAAAGCTAAAAACAACTTTTTAAAATCGTAACAAGCAAAGTATTAATTCAAACATGATCATATTATTATTATGTGGGAAAAAACAGCGATTGTGTGTTAAGTGCTGTAACATTAGGCCACTACTACCACACATCATATCATCAACTCATCCCATACCCTAACCATCCCATCCCAGACCTCTCTGCCTCACTCATCAATGTCACCAAACATTTCCAGTTATTGTGTAATTGAATTGTTTGCTACAATTTCCTCATGACATCAATTTCACTCTTCTTTAGCCAAAAAATACGAGAAAAAAGTGAATCTCATTTAGTAGGCTGTGCTTATGCCAGAGCCCGAGCTATGAGTCAATTTATATGCAATTATAAGGAAAATTATTTATTTAAATTTTACATAACAAATACATTTAACAACTTTTTTTGTTTTAAATTATTCATAATTGTTTCAATACAACTAGTAAAACAAAACAAAGTATAAAGATGAGTCCGGTCTAAACGATTAACTATACGCCTATGTATGTCAATGTCGGACAGTTTAGTTAACAAACAAAATTTAATAAATTGTTAAATATCTTTAATTTTTTTTTAATTATTTAATATGTTTACACAATATCTAAACATATATTTTTTAAAAATAAATATTTTGCTTTCAATTAAATTAATATTAATGAATTTGTCAATTTTATTTTTGATAATATACTTTTTAAACGATTTAAAAAAAATATTCATTTATTAATTCATGTGTCAAAATAATTTCAAACAAATCTAACATATTTTCATGAAAAATATTTATTTATTTATATATATATTTATTTGTAATTAATTAACTAGTTTTTTAGGCTGTAGTTCATTACTCTCTTTCTCTGAATATGATGTATTATTTTCATAAATAGCTATTAATATATCAAAATTTATATTAATATAAATATTTTCATCTTAAAAGAAAAATCCTACGACTAAATCACATTTTTTTTGTCTTATATAATAAGTCTTTTATTCAGATAATTAAATCTGTTTTATTCAAATGTTTTGTCAGATTATTCATTAATGAGTTAATTATTTCGCCCAAAAATAAACACAAACTTTTCATTTATTAAATATTTGATTTATAATTATGTTTTTTAAATTAAAAATTTTGTTTAATTTTATTTTTATTTTTTTTTATTAAAATTCTTTTTAAATGATTTGTCAAAATATTTTAATATTTTAAAACCCAATTAAAACAACTTTTACTAAATAATCTTCACAAATAAATAAACTATTTATTATTATTTTGTTTATTTTTGGTATTTTTAGCCCAATTTTTAGTTCAAATTTGGTTTTAAACAAAGTTTTAAACATAAAATATATTTTTGAAATTTCAGTGAATAACTACTTATATATTCTTAAATACTTCTTAAAACTTTTAAATTATTTCATTTAAATTTTTATAAATATTTATTAAAATAATAAATAAATAAATTTAAAAATAAATGTAATGTCAGTTTAAGATTACTTTAAAATGTTATTATTTGTTATAAATATTTATTACATTCAATAAATTTTTCAAATAGTTTAGCAATGACCAATAAATGGCTTTAAATATTTATAAAACACAATTTATAGACATTTTATTAAAATTAAAACTTGAAATATTTATTACATTTATATTTATAATAAATTTTAATACTATTTTAATAAATTTCTTACTTAAGAAAGTATTACAATTGGTAAAAATATATATATATATCGATTTAAACATATAATACAATTATATTAATGTTTAAACACGTTTTATTAAAACAAATATTGAATTTATTTATATTTTTAAAAATATAATTTATATTTAGATATTGTTTTCAAAATAGAAATCTAAAATACAATACTAATAATAAAAATACAAATATTATGAAAAGGGCGTGGGCCAAATAGTAGAAAAAGTGCCTAGACTCCTACATCTATTCAAATTAAGTTATATTATTTGCTTTCAAAACTATTTTTACATAATTTAAATAACTAAAAAAAAAGCTTAACAACAATTATGAACAAACAATATTTTTATTCACAAATAAATATTAAAATATATAAGTATTAAAAAATATATAAATATATTGACTTTACAAATATACAAATAAACTGTGTATTGTAATTGGTAATTTAATAATCATACACAAGATTTAATAGCTATATTAAATCTGACATGTACATTTCAAGTGTGTAAATTATTTTGAAAGAAATTTAACTAGAGCTTAATTAGGTGTGACAATGCTCAGGCACATCCTTATTTGTTGGTTAATATAAGTAGTGATCCAAACGTATAATACAAACAATCAGTAAATAACAGTCTTTTAATTTCCGCCGACCATTCATGTCATGCACATCGATGTGAACCGCAATATAAATCAATTATATTTTTAATTTGTTTTTTTTATATATACTAATATTTTTTATATATCTAAAAAATAAAATTAAAAACTAACTATTTTTTGTGATTAAAAATGAGTTTAATGACAAATTTAATATCTCTGTAGATTACTTTGTAATACTTTTACTTATTATTATATAAAATACTTATTAAATGACATTGTTTTTCGAGTTCATCTCTAATTTTTGCTTAATTTTTTTGTTTATTGCATTTATATAAAACAAATTGCATAATAAACATAGTATATAATATACTTTCAACTATAAAAAAAATAATAGGTTAGACATTTTTCTGTATTATAAGATTGCGTTTATTTAATATAAAAAAATTTTGTTACATAACAGGTCATCACTTTATTTTATTAAATTACATATCTGTGAGCTAACAGAGAGAGAGAGCGAGAGAGAGAGAGAGAGAGAGAGAGAGTTGCAGTTCAAGTGCCCAAAAGCAATTGTGTATCACTTGTATTCAATTATAATAACCATAATTTGTTTTAATTGTTGGCGTAATCACAATGTATTTACAATTAATAACAGTTATTGTCTTTATTTTATTATAAATTGTGGACAAATTTTTTTGCAAATAAATGTTTTTTTTTAAATTTAATATTTAGTTTTCAAGTATTAATTATTATCATAATATGACACAAAAACCTAACATCAATGCCATTTAAACTACAAAAATATTTAATTTATTTGACCAAAAAAATTATTATAAATTTTAAGTTGATTGCACTTCAACTCATTAAATATTATAATATTTTTATTTTATTTTACATTTTTCATATAAATTATTAACCAAAGTTATATAAGTTTGTATTATGAAACTAAATGTATAGCAACTTTTATACTTACTTTCAAATCAATAACTTATTGATAATAATAATAATGATAATAGGTTATTATAACTTTTAAAATAATTTAGATATTTAATCATTTTATACATTTTTCCTATACTAATGATAAATTTTTATTTATCTTTTTTAGCCTAAAAAACATTATTTATATTACAATTTTTTTTAAAAGTTGGTTTTATAAAACTTTTATATTTTCAGTCATTAAATATACTTTGATAATAATATTATGTTGTTTTAATATTAATAAATGTATTAAATATTTTCTTTCAATTAAATTAATTGCATATTTAATTTTATATTTAAACATATATTTCATATAAAATTTTAATTTATTAATTAATTATAATATATAATTATCTATTGCTGTGACGACAGGGTAAGCCAAATAAATAATTTATATTGTATTTTATCATTAATATCAATAAAAATAAGCCATATTTTACTTAAATAGTTAGTATATCTGTAGTATGAATGCAATGTTGTAAATAATAATCATATAATAATCAAAATAATAATAATGTGTTGAATAGAAAAATTAATATTTATATGATTTCTGAAACCTTACTAACAAATTATTAGTTATTATTAGACATTAAATGGTAACTATATGTTGAAACATTGGTCTCTCAACACTTCAAATATGCTTTTGACAACATTTTGTTTGAAAAATAAATTAATTTTTAAACTTAAATCCACTATATTTAGACCCAATGTTTTATACATTAGGCGTTACTTTTTTTTATAATATTTTTCGTATGTTTTTTCGCGGTATTAATATGTTGTCATTTATATAAATAAATATTAATATATTTGCTATATTTAATATAAAACTTTAAATATAGTTATTTATACATAAAAGAAAATCTTATTCATTAATATTTAATTTACTATTTTAAGATCATAGAAAAATGTATTGTGTACAATAATTGATTTATTAATTTTATTTTTACATTAATGTAAAAAATAATAATATTGTTATTATTACTGAATAATTGAAAATTTTTTTATTTGTTTGTAAAATCATTATCACTTGAATTTTTCCACAAATTTGTTTTGAGGCAATAAGTTGTTTTGATTTTTTAATATATGTATAGAAAATAAAGTATATCTCATTAGTATTTCAATATAAGAAGTTAATATTTTCTTTTTATTATACTTTTTATTACATTTCTTATATTGAATTGTTTATAGAAATTGATTGCAGAATAAGAAAGTATTAGAGAGAGAGAGAGAGAGAGAGAGAGAGAGAGATTTTGACAATATTAGACTTGTTTGATGAGTAACTTCCTCCCTCTGCAGCACTAATTTAGTACAATTTGAATCTTCTTTTTTAAAAACTTATTTTCCAACTAATTGTTGAATGACTTAATTGGTTTGCTTAAAAAAACATATAAAAAACAATATTATTAAAATTACTATTACTTGATTATAATTGTATAATTAAATATTTATTTTCATTTAATTAGAATTTAATAATAATCAAATTAAAACACAAATCATAAAACATAGAGACACAGTGAAGTAACAAAATTAAAAATATTGTAAATATTTTTACAAAATAAAATAAGTAAATATTTTGTTGGGCGACTTAAGTAAAAGTTTAAAACTTATTTGTGATATTTTGTATTATATTATCCCTTTTTTACTAAGAAGCTTTTTTCTGTTTAAAATTGCTCAATAACTTACATAATAAGCATGGTAATCTTCTTATTAAAATATTTTTGAATATTTAATAACATGATTTTTATATTCAAAAACAATATTATAGTGTAGGAATTTATATTTTGTAATAATTTATTGTTATTATATTTACGAATAAATAAGTTCATTATAAATAAATATTTATTTGTAAATAGCTAAATTTATTTTATAAATCTTTATTTAATTTGACAAGTTTTTACAAAATATAAAAACATATCCAAAAATTATTTAAGGGCTTTCTTATGTAGGTTGTTTTAAAATTTGTACTGGGTCATTTGTAAATTGCAAACAACAGTGACATAACAGTTGACAAAATAATAATATATATTTTAGTTAATAATAACTTAATAACTAAATAAATATATCTATATATTATACAAATTTAAATTACATTGTACATATTGATGATAAACATGCAGCTATACGTTTAGCATATAAATTACTTAATTAAAAATGATTTAATACTATTAAATCTTATAATACTGCTAAACTAGTATTTGCAACTTAACATTAACATTTTATTTAACATTAATTTAGTTTTCACGAGTACTTAATACTTTATATTAATAATTTTACACTGGTATTACATTAGGACCTTACACTTAACACTTTAAATAAAAACATTTTTCATATAATAAATAATAAATAACATTATTATAATATATGTATAAAATACTCAAAATATTTTATTTCCAAAAATATATTTACATATAAACTTAATTAAACAATTATTAAATTTAGTATAGTAAACTAAAAAACAAACTTGTTACATTAAGCTTTTAAGTAATCAAGAGCTTTTACTATGAATGTGTGTAATAATTTAATAAATAATGTGCGGGTTTTGTGGTTTTAGTTAGTAGTAGTGAAAAGTTTGTAGTCATAAAAATAGTTTTGATGACTGGATTTAGTGTACAAATTCTTACCTCTTGGAAAGGATGGCAACTATTTTTATTTACACATTATTTCCATTATATTATGAATTGGGATTAATGCCAACCAAAAAAAGTGCTATTTCTAGTACTCTATATATACAGAGTTTATGTATTGAACAAACCCTCCGACAGAATATAATAATAATAATAATAAAACAAAACCACAAAATGAATGGCAATTGAAATGTAAATTCGTTGCAAATTTTTTAAACACTTTTTATTATTTATTTATTTATTTATTTATATGTTTATAATTATTTATCAGAATATTATTTACTGTATATATATTTATTATAAAGTGGACGGTATTTAATGGCATAAATATTGAGAATTTTTTAAATGTATATATAAACAGATCTATTCATTGCATTCATTCATTCATACATTGATTTATGACTTCAATAATAATTATTTAAAACTTAAGAATCAATTATATATTAAACAATCAGAAAAATAGAGATAAATAACAATTTATATTAACATTAGTTTTTGTTTGTTTGTTTGTAAATGTATTTCATATGTAAAAACAAATTCATTTATAATTATCTATAAAAACAACCAAAGAATATAACAGAATAATCGGTTCAATCAATCAATCATTAAATTTTAGTCAACAAATCAATTGACTTTTTTTGAAAATAAATTACAAAAAAACTCAATATAATTAGTAATTAAATTAATTAATTAATTATAATTTAAATCAATAATTTAAAGAATAGTATGGCTAACGATATATTGATGACAAGCACTAACATAACCAACTGTTGTCTACTCAACCAATTGGTGAACTGAGGGTTCGTTAAGTAGAGAAACGGATTTCTCGACAACTTTTCTTTCATTTCCAATTCAATTCTTTGCTGTTCTCTACGATTATGGGATAATACAGACACTTCTTCGCGAGACATCATTGGTTTATTCACTTGTTTCACAACATTTGGCTGCAAAGATGGCTTGCGTTTTAGTCCGCCGCCGGATGGACCCGGACCGGCACTACCACCGCCGCCGACACCGCCACCACCACCGCCTAACTTATTATGATTTTGAGCACCAGTTGGTCTATAAAGGGATGCCGTTCGCAAATGTTTGGGTTGAATAGACTCATCAAACGTGTCCTCATTAGTTGGCGAACTGTTTAACACATTTCGATGCACTCCGGCGGTAGTGGCCGCTGTCCGACGACTAAGGCATTCATCAAGGCTTACACCCGAATCGGGCGTCTGATGAGTGGACAATTCATTGAGTGGACTATGCATTGAAAGTCTGTTAACACTATGAAGTGTTGGTTCAATAGACGAGGGATTATTAAAATTAGGAATTCTAGGGTTTAAAGGATTAATTGGTTGATAATTGGATGGCATATTTGGAGGGTAGGACTGATCCAGAGATCGTTGTCTGGGAATATTTGAATATTTGGACACTAATGTTCGGTATTGATCGAAGTGATCACTAAATGTCTGTCCAAACATATCATTTGAAGCATTTGGCGGATAGTTTTGATGCTGAAGATGATGTACAGCCGTTTGCGGCGGTAATCGGTTATAATTTTGTTGCGGAATATGATGTTGTATTTGGTTTTGTTGTAACGGTTGCTGAAGTCTATTGAACTGTTGTGGTTGATGTGATTGATGGACAGATTGTGGATCCATTGATGACTGATTGTGAGTCCGAAAAGATCCGCGCCGACCACCGAACGGCTCATTTGGGTCTAAAAACTGTCGGTTTTGTGTCAGAGCTGTGGGTTGAATGGCGTTTCGCTGGTCGTGCGGACCCTCGCGAGTGCTGCGCCGGATCTGCGAGAAGTCGGAAAGTCGTCGTCGGAGCGGCGCGTCCAGGGAATGGGATTGACTTAAATCTGTTCCGCCGTATTGTTTGGCAGTTATGAATGCCATTTGTGAATCATTTCGGGCAGAGCTGGCCCCGTAGTCGGCCTGTTCTCCTTTGCCCCGAGCGGTGGCTGTTCTTGAAATGGCAATATCGGCCTTTTGTAACGCAATCTGTTGAGCTCTATGTGAGGCCACAACTGCCGACTCAATCCGTTCCCTCACTTTGGACGACCGGATGACAAACAGATGCTTTTTACGCACATTTGTGACCAATTGGTTGTTTTTATACTTTCCTTCTTCTCGAGTTCCGTCCCGAAAAATAGTCACTCCATAGCCGTACTTCTTATTGTTATACCACTCGCCTTCATATCTGAGTCCATCTGACCGCTCACACACACCGAACCCACACCTCTTGTCGTTCTTCCACTCACCCATATATGTCTCAGTAGTGGTCGGATCACTGATATCACCGTTTTGTGATAAAAAGCTTGCATTAGAACCGACGTCTTGATCGGTCTCTTTGAATGAAGCGGCGCTTCCGCTTTCAGAAGCCTCTCTTGAGCCGATTAGTGACGGGGTATTGGATTTGTTTGACTTCACATCGATATCACCTGTCGATCGTTGTTTCCGAAGTCGTAAACCTTTAAACAGATTTTGTCTTAAATTTGACGACTTTTCGACCAAAGAGTTGCGGCGTTTGTCACGAAAGCTATTTCTGGCCACCAGAACAAATCCACCCCTAACTGTGTCCCGCTTGTTATCGGCCTGACTCTCACCCTCGGTGTCCAACGACTGAAGTGAAGCGTTTGTAGCACTGGTCACAATTGCTTTAGTAATATTGCAGTGACCGTAAGGGGCCGACTGTCGTACTCCATAGCCATGTCTCATACCTCTTAACCATTGACCTGCAAAACGATAATCAATTAATATATTGAGTATATTATAATAATAAATGAAAATACCCTGATATGTGCCGCCATCGGCATAAGTTTCTGATCCATATCCATCTTGAAGGCCATTAGCCCACGTGCCCTCATATCTGGCTGTCGACAGTAGACTAGCTCTGACACCATACCGGCCTTTAAACCCTTGAGTCCACTCCCCTTTGTAGACCCATTTACCTCGATATTCAACACCTATACCATGACGTTTGCCATTCTGCCACTGACCCTCGTAGGTGGCACCCGATGGCCACTTATACACACCACTCACTTCAAAGCCGTAGTGCCACGATCCCGAGTATTCACCCTGTCCCTTAGGACCCGTACAAATGCCCTGACCATGTGCTTTACCGTCGTGCCAACCGCCACAATAAGTGCCCCCGTCGTCAAAATCAAAACGTCCGCCGTTTATAACATTTTGATTGGTAGACACCAATTGAGTTGGCATTGGTTGAGCCAATTGTTGCGGTATTTGTTGCGTTAAATTAGACATATTATGTTAAATAAAATTTAAGTAGTAATCCTTTGGTTTAATTATTAAAAATTATTAATTAATTAAAACATTTGAACAAAAATTTTAATTTAATTCATATTTGTGGAAGAATCTGAAAGTTTTGAAAAATAAAATAATATTTAATTAATTAAATTGAAAATATTTTTTTTAAAAGATTATAATTAACAAATTACTTTCAATTACTTAATATATAGTTTGAAACAAAATTTATATTACAAAACACACAAAAGATTTAATAGATTTGCATTACGATGGGGAATGAAAATTGAAACATTTAATTATAATTATTATTATAAGTTTCAGAGCTTTAAAGCAATGAAATTTATTTTTGTACGACAAATACGATTAGAAAATTATAAATAAATTTAGTTTTATATATAATATATATATATATTGAGATTCCAATTCTTAACCAATAATTTTAAATACAAATTATATCACAGACTCATAGACTGCACAATTCTGTATGGGATGAGAGTGAATGAGAGAGAGAGAGAGAGAGAGAGAGAGAGAGATTGAAAGTGAGTTAAAAGTAAAAAACTTTGAAATTGTTATTCATTTTTGGCTTCAATCGCATTCATAGAATCAGAATTTTGATAATCTGTGCCAAAGACTGTTTGCGACGACTATTTTACAGCCATTCAGTTATCTTCCTCACCCATTGAGAGTACAGAATACGATACAGTCGTATACAGCCATTACACACCGCATATATACAATGAGAATTAGAGAGTGAAATAAAAACTCAATTTTTCTTTTAAAACAAAATAAAATATATTTAAAAAAAACCGAAACAAAAAACTATGTGAAGAATGCGTTTAAACGTAGAAAATCTTATAGAAAACAAAAAAGAAATTAATATTTAAGTGATTGTTGGGATCAGTATAATGACTGCGCGGCGCAACACATCTCAATCATATGCCCATCACATCTTCAAAAGATGATATACAAACATCATATCATCAGAGCATTGCTTTGTCGCTAAAACAAACACAAATTCTCTGATCATATAATTTTCATAGATATGTAATATAATTATATGATTTCTAAGAATTATATCTCAAACCATTGACCACTTGCACTATAAGTGCTCAATACATTGTTGCACTTATACTATGCACTCAAATCTCATACCTAATTTTGTTATCTTCCTTTCAGATGATATATAATCATAATTTAAGTCATCGTTGAGTTAATAAAAAAAACTTTTGCCTCAACATCTCCATTGCACACAGAATTAGCCTTCAGAATTCACTTTGAATATACATATTCAACGACTATACCAATTTGAAACATAACCATGATCATTGTAATACATTATCAAAGTTAGACTTTTTTAATACAAAATTTTGTAAAACCAAATAAACTGTTGATTAGACATAAGTTTGTTGTTTTCCGACACCATTCTTATGGCATTCTTGTCCATATACGACATCTACTCTTTCTGTACGCTTAAGGTTGTGCACCGACTCTCTCGCATATTCTCTCCCATACTTTTAGCACATATTCTGTAGTACGCATATTCTCTATACAGCCTCTCTCTCTCTCTCTCTCTCTCTCTCTTCTTGTACCAGAACTCAACTTTTTCTTTCGTTTTCATCACACTTTCCGATAAATTTATACGTTTTTATAGACGAGAATATATTTTTAGCATATATTTAAAGTTTTTATTTCGCACTCCCCTTCTCTCTCTCTCTCTCTCTCTCTCTCTCTCTCTCTCTCTCTCTCTCTCTCTAACTGACTGTTCAACAAGTAGTGAAAATTCAATATTTTATATATAGATATATAATATATTTGCAATCTTCTGTTTATTTCTCCAATAGTTTCAATTCTTTTATTTATTTTTCTTCTCAAAACTATAACTATGTTTTGAAAGCAATTGTCATTTCCTTTTGACACTCAATATAGAAACTTAGTTAAAGTTCAAAAGTTAATACTTAAAAAAGGATTACTTCAATCACTGTCTCGACCATTGAATTGGTTAACGTTTGTTTATAATATAATAAACTATATATTGTCTGATAATTTATATACATTTATATAATGTATATATAAAAATTGGTGTGGGCTTGCTAAATTTTTCTTTGAAATGTTATCATCGCAAGTTTTCACAAATACCATGTTTGCAGCCGTAAAATGAGTAATAAATAAGGAATGCATTTATAAATCAAATATACATTTAAATACTTAAACTTTTTTATACCATAAGAGACCGTAAATGTTACATTTTATAGTATATCATATTACCCTTACACCCATCTTATAATTGTCTAAACATCCAACTAATTGTGTAATTAATTGTACAAAAATAGTCTGTAATAACAATATAATATAATATAATATTGAATATAATAAATTGAAAGTTCATCAAGATTACAGAATAGGTCAAGTATATAATCAAAATCAGTTAAATTGAAATATCATTTTCTTTGTACATCTTTTCTTTAAGTTTCAGTCATAAAGTCTCAAAATGAGACATCAATTAAATTGAATAGACCGGAAATATATTAACTTTGCAAACTTTATTTATAGTTTTATTTGTAATTTAACTTAATTACTAATAAAATGTTATTAAATTATTAGTAACTGTACTATACTTTTGTTATAAAGTTCATGTAAAGTTATATAATATAAAAAATTTAGTTAAACATAGTTTTAATTATTTTGACATTTTATGAATACTTTGTCTAAATAATTTTGCCTTGTTGATATTCCCTGGATAATACCTAGTTAACATTTATACTGTATAAATTATACATAATAATAATATAATTAAAAATTTATATATTTTTAAGTAATTATTTATTCAAAAAAATTATATTTAATATTTAAGTTATCAGCAAAAAATATCAAATGCGTGAAACAATTTGTAATATTTATTTTATCACAAACTAGTTTTTGAAGTCAAATGAATAGATAATAAAACATAATTTGGTGACAATCTGTCAATGAATATATGTTGCAATGCATTTGATGACAGATACATGAATTTGATTTTCAATAATTAGCTTAAGAATGATATAAAGAATGTGATTGAGAGTGATGTTCAATAGTGCTGAATAGGTGTGGCCTAAACACGACTATCCGATCACATTATATCCTATGAGAGAGTATTAGAGAGCTTTCTATTAGAGAAGATTCTATTGCCTAACAGTCGGGTAGAAGTCATTCATTCATTCATTACTTGTTGTGCGCTTTTCTCCATCTCAAACCATTACACTTTAACGAGTAGTCTATCAGTTATTGTGAACTTCAGTTATCGAGAGTTTAGTTTTGAACTGAGTTTTTCACATAATTAACTCAACAGTGCTTTTCCATAATGTGTTGATTGCCATGCATTTTATAGCAAGAATCTGATGTAAGATTTTTTAATTTGAAGATTAATCATAACAAGCAATATAACTATCAAAATAATTATAATACTCATAATAATGAAAGAAATTAAACTAATAATTAAGTTTTAATAATAATAATAATAATAAGTTTTTATTATAAATACATTATATGTTTTTATATAACATCCGTATATGAATGAAAATGCACTTAAGATGTGTCACTTCATTAACTATTGTCCATAATTTGTTTCATATATTACTTGTCATATGTATTGCTTTTGAAACATCGCTTTCGCAACAGATTAATAAGGAAAGTATACCAGAGTTTGAAAACTTTCCTATTATTGACTCGCATTTGGATACGAGTGAAGAAGACGGCCAACAAAAGCCTGATAATTGGTTACAACGCGCCCGCAGTTCTAGTAGTATAACAGTGGCCAACGTCGACACGTTTCGGCAAATATGGCCACAATTTTCATCACCCGATGAAGCGGTCAATCATGTGATCAGTTCGGGTGTCATTGAAAACCTTGAGACACACGAGTTGGAGAAGATATCCAACAAATATAATAATAAATTAAATAATAATGAAAATAATAATGAAAACAATGATAAGACGACAAGTAATGAAAGTAATGATAATTATTATAATAGCGACGAGAATTACAATGAAAACCGCAATGAATTTAAGTACCAAAACAATAGGAATAGATTCGCACATAGAGTCCAACTGTTAAGACATTTATACCAATTGTACGAATTGAGGGGCAAATCGGGCGGATATCTGACCAAACGTGGCGAAGGACCCCAACTATCGATTGTAAACCCGTTGGATGTGTTACGGCAAAGATTGCTACTCGAGTTAGCCCGACGTAAAATGAAGGAAAATCAAGACCAGATTCAGGCCAACGCAGAAATACTCAAGAAAATTGGTTAATATATCTTTATAGATAAAGATATATCTAATCAATGGTTACACACACCACACACCCTGGGCAAACACCACTTCAAAACAGCATTATTCAAATTACTTAATTACTATCAGCTAATTAATTAATTAGCAAAAACATGTAGCATATTTTTCAAATGTTTCTTAAATTATATTTTTTGGAAATTATTTTTCAAAAAAGAAAATGAGTTTTTATGTTTTCAAAAACTTATATTGAGCATATAATTATTTTTTGCGTATATGTTTTTGTTTCATAAATATATATTATGTATATTGAGCGTGAAAATAAAACCAACAACCCATTTATAGACTATAGACTTGTGAATTTTGAACAAGTTCAATATTTATTTATTATTGTACGTGAATTCTTGTAAAATAAAAAATAATTATCAAACAAAATAATAATAATAGCCTATATATTCTCTCCCATCTGAAAACCAAACCATTAATATATTATAGTTGTCGTGAAAATATAATAATATTATTACATTAAAAGACATTAAAATGTTTCTAAATAAATTGTATTTATTTTGTAAAATAAATAAATATTATTTTATTAATTGTTTTTTGAATTTATTTAAATTAGTTTTTTTTAAAACATTGTATTTTTTTAACAAAAAAAATTTACAATCTTGTTTGAATTGTGAAGAGACAAATCAATAATTAATTTTATTTTTTAAAAGACACTATAAAAACTTTTTTTTAATTAATTATAATTTAACTTAAAACAAAACTAACAAAATAAATATAATTTATTAAATATATGTTTATCTAGTTTTTATTTACAACATAAATAAAAACAAATATTTAATTTAAGCTAGCAAATAAAAGTCAAGTTTTTAAAGATGTATTAAATAAATATAAGCATAACTTTTTTAACAAAACAAATTGTTATTGACTATTAAACACATTTTAAAAATTATATATTTTAACATTTAAATAAATTATATATTATTTTTCTATATTTAAACAATCAATACATTTAACACAGTTGTAAAATTAAAAATAAAATATAACAAACAAATAATAATAATATTATATAACAATAATTAACTTATAATTATAGTTGTTATTTAAATATTGTATATTAAACTTATTTATTGGAAAAAACATTATTTTAAATAAAAATTTTGATCATTTTCTTTGGTGGATAATACCAAACCTTGAAAACCAAACTTGTATTTCACTTTTATTTTCCTAATACTTGGAAAAGTAATGGCCATTAAATATAATATATAAAATTCATTAAAAGCATATCATAATTTAATTACACGATGAGATGAATGATTGGGAAAAAACAAGATATAAAATAAAAATAAATTAATATATTTGACATTTTAAGCCATTATAAGAACTGAATAGTCGAGGCAATGGACTTCCTGGCCACTGAAGGGAACGGTAGCCAACCACTGTTGAGATGATTGATCAAAATATACTTTTCCAATTTGATCGCTAATAAAATGCATCATCTGTGGTCTCAAACGGCACCGGCATATGTAGTAATATTGTCCCGATTTGCTTACGCCTCCCATCACTATATTAGACGGCATGTGTTTGGCTGGTGGCCGGACTTGTGTCCAAACGTAAGCGCCCGCCTTAGACTCGACCAGCAATTGATACCTTTTGTACTGTCGCTCTCTATTATTGTAAGTTATGGCACATTTGCGGAGCGGACGCGAGTATTTGCCGGGAATTAATTCATTTAATATCTGCACTCGACATACAAACAATGTCTGACCGTCAATGTCCACTCCACCCGCAAATGCTTTACGTTTTTGTATTAATGAATTTAAATCCAATCTTTCACTACTAAAATTGCCTATTATTTCATAGTTTATTTGTGTTTGTCTTTTATTATTATTAGCTTTCACTGTATTATTATTATTAGTTGTATTTAATAAAACACTTTTATTCATTTTATTATTATTTAATTTACTATTACCTAAAAAAATAGTTTTTTAAATTAAAATAAATGAAAGCAATATATAAAATGATAATAATTTGCTTACCCGTTGTTTCTCTTGAAATGACAACCAATAAGTTTAGTAAAGTTACAAAAATACAATTAAAGTATATATTCATATTTTTAAAAATATGATTTTTATTTATAATTTTTACATTATTATAAATTTTAAAACTTTATTTATAAATTATAACTTATAAATAATAAGTTAAAATTACAATATTTAAATCATTCACATTTATGAAACAAAATAATTTTATTATTTAATATGATTTTAAACCATATAATTAATTCACCATTTCATA
>JAQIWK010000491.1:0-15799 GCA_034695265.1 Dissorhina ornata | reverse complement strand
AGATAAGTTGATATCGTTAAAAGTTATTTCAACTTTATCATAAAGTTTTATTTGTATAAATACAGACAACTTCTTTATTCACATGAAATTAGTTTTAGTTCAAATAAAATAACAAACATTCAAAGTTTTTAAAGTTTTAAATATTTTTGGTTAATTTTTTTTTGGATTGAAAGCAAAATCAATGCCGGGTTTCGAGAGAAATAGATTTGTAGGTGTACCAAGTCTAGACCTGGATGACTATACGTGTCCCATATGTAATAATATACTTAAAAACCCCGTATCGACCCCTTGTTGCCAAAGAACCTATTGTCGGGATTGTATGATTCAATGGCTAACATTTAGCAATAATTGTCCCAACGATGCCAACCCTTTAACGGCCAACAATCTATTACCGGCGCTCCCGTTGTTGGTTAACCTAATGAGTCGATTGCTTATTCATTGTAGCTTTAGGTCGGAAGGTTGCGATGAAGTGGTAGAGTTGGGCCAACTCTCCACACATACTGACCGATGTCTACAAAATACTAACCGTTTGTGTACTGATTGTGGGGAACGGATGGGCGGACAACACGATTGTCTACAAAATTTAAGGACAAGAGTAACCGAATTACATGCAAATATTGCCGGTGTGGCCAACAATCCTAACCAAACTAACCCTCTAATTCCACCCGAAGTGGTCAATACTGTAAGTTGTTGATTCACCTTGCTCATATATTTATTATATCGAAAGGCCAATGCAGTAGAAACAATCTCAAACTTTATTCAACATATAATGTATGAATAAATATTAGCAAGGTATAATTTATTAAAGTTTGAGATTGCTTCTACTGCATTTTCATTTGGATATATAAAAATTAATATTAAAACTAAATAAAAACAATAAATATTTGAATTACTTACAATAAAAAAAATATTTATACTTGATAAATAGAGTCAAACAATTTTCAATTAATTAATAATATTTTTATATATAAACAATTCATATACAAATTATACACTATTTTAAACACAATTAAAATTTATAAATTATAATACAATAATTATAATCTAAACAAGTTTGTAATAATGTATTTGAATAAAACAATCTATCAATTAACAGACTGTGTAATCAAATAATAATTATTTTAAATAAAATGTGTTTAAAATTATATACAATTCTAATGAATACACCGTTTATTGAAATGTGTTTGAATTACAATGCGTCATTAAACATCACAAAACAAAAACAATTAAATTTTAAAAAATATATTCACAATATTTTAGGGCATTAAATAAAAACTAGATAATTAAAGTACTGATTTCACAATTATAATATCGTTATAAAAACACTAATTAAGTCATTAAAAACGACTCAACTTTTATGTCAGATACTTATATCATCACAATTTTTATGTCCAAATATATTACGATAAAAATATACCTAAAGTTATATATCGACTATAAAAATGTGTTTATCAAAAAATATTCTAATATTAATATTAATTGGATAAGTTATGTAACATAACTAAGCCATGTCAAAACAAGCACACCATTGCAAACATACAATATATTTACAAAATTATGTATAAAAATATATAAATCATTAAAACAGTGTATCATAACTTAATTTGGCAATCATATAAAAATCATAATTCTAATAATAACATATGAATGTGAATTTGTAAATAAATTAAACATTTAAATATATATATATATATAACATTCAAAACACATTTGAATATTTAAATATATTTTAGTGTTCATTTTAAAAACTAATAATTAAATATATTTAATTTATCCAGATTATTTAGAATATAAATTTTAGATGTACATAAAATAGGTAAAGAATCTAGTACAATTATATAAATTGAAACAAACTTACCCTAATAAATTGATAGCCAGACATACGACTAGATTTAAAATCATATTTTTCATAATATCTAGAATTTTGGCTCATATATGAAGACTTGAGCTCATCATTAGACGATTCTATAGTTATTTTAACACAACTTTTTCTATTACTAACTGAAGTGTAATTTGCTATATATTTAGCCATCTATTCAACAGTATATCAATACAAACAGTATATTAATATAAATATAAACAATTGAATCAAATTATAAATATTATAAAAACTTTTAAATAATTTACAAACTAAAACAAATTAAACTTTTAAACAAATTACTGATTTAAACAATATTTAAAATACAACTAAAACTAACTGAAGAGAGTAAAGAAGTGAAATTAATACAAAATGAATTATAAATTTAGACCAAAACGACAAACAAATTTTTAGACAAAAAACAAGTTTACAGAATATTTGGAGGAAATCATAAATTAACTCAAAGACAACTATTTATATCATCATATGTTTTGAACCAAAGACAAGGCTGAAGTTAAACCAAATTTACTTGTAGTTACCATTTGAATGAATATTATAAACACTGTTCCCAAAGTGTTTAAACATTGAGAGTGAATAGCAAAATATAGCCGATAAATAAATAAATAAACATTTAATATATAAATATAGATCAATCGCAACTACACTTCATGCTTAATATCTCTCAAATTATCGCTTTATCTGTATTTATAATTAGTTTTTCCCTCAAATACGTGTCAACGCATAGCATTTCAAAAAATAAAAAACATCTACACGTTTCACGTGTTAATTAAAGCTTACTTTTTCGCTGTCAGTAGTTGTACCCGAACTATAGGAGGCCAGAGATGTCCTGTCCTGATGGTCAGCGTTCATATCGTCATTAAACACTTCGTCCAAATCGCTGACAAAAAAATAATAATTTATTAAAACATAAGTTTTTATATCAGAATAATATTATTCACATTTTAAACAATAATTCAAATTATTTATAACAAAAAATCGTTATTGAGTTTGAAGTAAATATTTAAAACCATCACATAATTTACACTAATTTATAACATTATTTTTAAAAATACAGATATATTGCAATAAAGTATTTAAAAATATTTTTTTTTAATTTTATACACAAATAGAAAACAACACTATTTTTGCAAAATTGTAATAATATATTGTAATTGTATTTTTGTTTTTAAAAAGTCGTTAATTTATTATATAAAATATTAATAATAAATGCTTTGTTTAATATATAATAATAAAACACATTAAACACACGTAAGACTTGAGACTAAATTTAAAAACAATAAATAAAATTCAAACAAAATTTGAATTGAGAGTGTGTTTAAACAAATGTCTTAAGACTTCATCACAGAGTCGTGTTTAAGGAAAATAAATGCAAATAAAATCAAAATAAATCATTGATTTCAACACTTTGCGAATAACTATTATATTAAAAGTAATTATTTGTATGCAAAATAAACCCAAGGTCTACCCAATTAACAAATACTATTTTAATCTAAATTTCCTTTAATTAATTAAATTTATTTTTAAAAATTGTCTTAAATAGTATTCTCTATTAATTTATTTATAATGATTTAAATATTTATTAAATTATATTTCAATGTAAGCTATAATGTAAGAGCTCTACTTTACTTTGTATATACAGAATAGTGTTATGAATTAATATACTGTAAGATTTGAAGCCGTGTAATACAGGCAACCCTTCTTTAATATACCCGCATTCTGATAGTTGGTTTAACTTTTGCTGTGTGACATGGCTAATAGATTGCCATACATTATGTGTGCATAGCATACATTATGGTTAGTTTTGGAAAATTTACCTAAATATCAATACAATTGGCTTTAAAATTATTATTATTAACCCTACTTTTAGTGTTTCTATAATACAAATCAAAATATTCTTAATTTAATATACCAGAATTACAAGTACTAAACTTATCTAACTAAACTAAAGTTATATTTATAGAAAATAATTTTAAAAATTCTTCTAATTTAAGCTATTTTTAAAGTTTGCGCCAAATTTGGGTGAAATATTTCGCGAAAGATATTTTTTCACGAAATATTTCAATTTTCAACACTAACTCAACAAATAACTATAAGTTTATGTCAAATGCCAAACAAATTAAAAACTAATTGCAAGACATTTCAAACTAACTACAATTGTAAACAACACCTTAACATTAAGAATAAATTGACATTAAAAACAAGCTTTATAATTAAACAAAATGACATTAATGATACATTAATATGTCTGGTCACGAATTTACAAACATAAACCATATATTCATTTTATTTTATAAATAACTATTGTTATGTATAGAATATAATCTATATTTGTTTGGCTACAGCTATATTCAATACAAATATTAAAGAGTATTTCATTCATGCAAACATTAAATGTTAAATATAAATTCTCTAAACCTTACGGCTATTCAGAGTAGAGTCAGAAAGTTTGTCATTTCTTATTAATATAAGATATTGTGTCATATAATGCAAAATCAATGTAATACTCATTTATGATTAAATTATTTAGTGCCACAAATCTCTATATGATATATAATGACTTATAGCAAAATATATTCGTCGTATAAACTAATGTAATATTAATAGAAGATTAGTTGGAAGACATACCGGGATGATCTGTTGCTGTGTGTGTGCATTAATTTTGAATTCAGTTTATTTTGAGATATTTTTGATAAATTAAGTGTCGATAGAGCCGAACAGAAGAACGTTTCTTGAATCAATTGACGAACTCTTTTAACCCAAATATGTTTGATCTCAATATTAGATGTCTTGAACGTAATTTTATTATCGGCCAATTGAGCCAATCTACCCGTCCATATGACAAATTTGAGTTCATCGCCTTCAATGTGTTCAGTTATGCCGATTTCAGAAGTCATTAATTTATTTTTGAAAATATATTTTCCTCTTCCGTTCGTATCTTTGACTTCTTTACCAAAAACTAAATACATTTCAAAGAGAAAAACTCTTCGCTCCCGACTCTTTCTAATCAATGGTTTTGAGTCAAACACATGAAATGAGTCCTGAAGTATGACTTCACCCAATTGGTCGTGCGATATATCACATCCCTCTAACATACTTAAGTGCATAGCGTCGTTAGCTTTCTTGGGAACACTGACCATCACATCTAAGCCATCTTTGATCTCTCCCTGAAGGCCTTCGCCGCAACACGAAAGCAAATCTTTCAAAAGTAACTGGTATTTAGTGATCCTCTGAACAGGTTTAATAAGGTATGCGGCGATTGGATGCAAAACACAGTGATTTCGTTGTATTTCTTCAAAAAAATGTCCCGAATATTGAACTAATAAAGTATTGGATTCGGGTTTATTCTGACAGTACTCTACATATATATCAAAACTCGAAGCCCACGTCACAAAACAATGACCAATGTCTTCAGGCAT
The DNA here is from genome assembly GCA_034695265.1 of Dissorhina ornata. Classification (NCBI taxonomy): domain Eukaryota; kingdom Metazoa; phylum Arthropoda; class Arachnida; order Sarcoptiformes; family Oppiidae; genus Dissorhina; species Dissorhina ornata. The sequence goes on along the minus strand of JAQIWK010000491.1, from coordinate 10,504 downwards.
TGACTCATATTTTTCCAATTCCCTGAGAAATGTACTGAAAATCAAACATTTTATTAGTAAATTAAGCATTATTTACAAATCACTATAAATCTTACTTATTATGAAAATTATAAATGTCTTCAATGTTTCCAAAAATATTCTTTTCTTTGCCGGCGATACCGATGGGCAGTTTGGCGGCATAGCGTCGATAATCGTATAAATAACTTTCAATACAAACTTGAAGATCTCTAACATATGTGCGTTCAGTTCCCAACAGCTCAGCCATAATGAACTCTTTCTTTCGCGTCGACTTTCTCTTCTCCTGATCCACAACAAGAACTTCTTGACTATTGCTTGACATAGAAATTGAAGGACTATTTAAGAACTTTATTGTGGGAGAGGGTAGAGAAGTCGGCGATACTGTCGATGTGGGCGATGCTATCGGAGACTCAACTGATAATAATTTTGGATCTATAAGTGAATCAGTGCTTCGTTGAGTTGATTGTAAACCTAATTTATTTTCTAATTCAATCCTATATTCATCTAATTGTTTACTAAATTCAATGTACGAATGATCGACAAATGAAACCCATTTTTTAATAGCTATTTGATGTGTATTTCCCTTTTGAATCAAATTATCAGATAAATGTATCAAAAGACGAACTTTTTCTTTGGATTCTTTAGCACTTGTTTTAAAATCACAGCAATCTTTGAGAAGAATCTCTAACTCATCAGTTTTGTCTAAAATCATAGACTTCTTGGATGAAATATATTTAATTCCCGTTTCGTTAATCCATTTGAGTGCCTGTTTGGCGCTATGCTCTACAAGTATATACTGTTGACAATGATCCAGTCTCTTTTTCTTTTGTGTCCAATAATCCAAAACTTCATTTTCCTGTTTCAACAACTTTTCCATTATATTCTTCACGTCATTCTCTGCAGTGCGATATGTATTATTGCTGGTGCGGGTCGAGTAGTATTGTATACAGCGAGCGGCGTATTTCAAAAATGTTTCAGCGTTTCTTCGCGCCAGTGTACACGCCTTTAGAAATGCCTCCTTCTGTTCCTGATGTTTAGATATGTGTTGTATTAGTATGGGTTCAATGTCTTCTTTGGATGACACGGGCGTTGAATTCAAATTATCAACATTTAGATGAGATGCACCACAAAAGTCTTCATTTCTTTGATACTCTCTCTGAAGGCTATCCAACACAGAGTAGACTTGATCTGCAGTCTTGAAAAAATTTAGTGAAGCCATCACTAGTTTGTGTCGGTCTTCTGCGTGACTCATTAGTTGTTGCCATCGATTGGCCACTTCTGTGGCAATACTTCTAACAATTTCTGGATTGAAATGATTTCCTTGTATTAAAACTTCAGCCTTTTGTTGCAACTGAAGAGCACTCGAATGGGTTTTCTATTTCATAACAATTAACATACAAATAATTTTAAATACATTTACTAATTAACAAATCAATTTAAATAAATTATCCATATATTTATAGTCAATAGATATAACTATAATTTTAAAAAATTACATTAAAGGGCAGAATCTTATCATTTGAAGCCAAAAAACCATTTAATGATTGCATGAAAGAATAGAATCAAATATTAGTATAGTTTTATGATTTTAATTATGTAAATATGTGTTAATTAATTAGTTATGACTAAATTATTCGCATTTTAAATGTATATAAATTAAATATAAAAAGCAATATAATTAAAGATCAAAGCAATATAAATTCAAATAAATTTTTCTTCATTAAACTAATTGATTATAAAATAAAATCTAAGAATTAAGTAATTTTCTAAATATGTTGTCTTTCACTATAAAGAATAATTAAGTTTACAAAACATATGAACATTATAAAGATTATGAAGTTCAATGTGGACAGACCTCAATGGCCAGTTGGAACTGTTCGTGTTGGACCTGTAGGTCCTCTGCCTGTACCAGAGAGTTGGGTATTTGAAAGGAGGCGGTCAGCATAGACTCTCCGTTCCTCATCCATGTAAGCACTTGATTAGCATCGGTCTGAAAGTGACACAATTGGACCATTTGTTCGAGTCGTGTGCGCCTCAACTCTGACAGGTCCTCCAAATCCATTTCCCTTTCGTGCAGAAACTCCAAAATCATTTGAACCCTAGCTATGGCTGTCTGTTCTGAATCAGCCATCAGTAGTACACCACACGATTCCAATACCTGTTCAATATGTCAATTCATTTATTCATTCAAATCATCATTAATTTTTAAAATAATATCTATTATACATTATATTAGTAGAGTATTGCAAATATAGTAAATTAATATAAAATATATGATAATAAATGAATAAATAAATTAAAATGAACAAATACCTGACATAACTCTTGTCCACATTGAAGCACCTGATAAATCAATTGTTGTAGTCGTTGCAGCTTTTCATTGTGAATTTGAAGCATTTTTTCAACAGAACTGACATCAGTTACATTAATGTGTTTTTGTTGTAATCGTTGTATTTCTTCGGCCAATGCATCTATTTGTGTGGAAACAGTGAGCGCTTCCCTTTCAAAAGTCCTTAATTTAAGACACAGATCGAGTCGAAACTTTCGACTTTTCCATAACTCTTCCAACTCTGGTATAATTGATTTAATCTTCTCTATTGACGATTCAATGGCAGTGATTGAAGCGTTTAAGGCATGATTGCAATCACATGTTTCACTATTTCTATTATTAGTATCTTTTTTCAATTGTTCTAAAGAGGTATGTCCTTCACTGATGGTAGTGTTGGCCGCCTCTAGCATTGAATCTCTTTGATGAATCAGTTGATTGATAGCACTTTCAGTCAATTCAAATGTTTCCGGCGCTTCAATAGTATCTGATTTAAACTGTTGTCTCAATTCATTAAACCACGAAAACAGCTCTTTTTCGTGAGTGAAGAACAAAACACCAACATTTAGGAGACCGCGTCTCACATCAACTCGAGCCGCAAAGTTACTTATATGGCTCTCGAGTTGTTGGGCGACTCCGCATATTTCTTCGGCATTACACTCTCCAGTTCTGGCCAACTCTTCGGCCGCCGCCAACAACTTTTCTGCGTTTGTATATGTATTTTGTGCGACACTTTCAAAATGGTTATGACTTTTTTGAAGAGCTCTAGCTTTTGTCAGATTACGTCCGACGCCTGGATTTTTCATAAGAAAGCCCTCGCCGTGAGTGTCAATCCATTCAAGCACTTGTCGTACGTCATCTTGAAACAGAGCCAAAGCCAGCCTTTGATGTAATTTAATTTTCTTCAAATGCCAAATAGACTCAATAGCCCTGTGATGAGCCAGAATCTCATGTATCACTGCCACCACATGTTTGGCTCCTTCTTGATAATCAGCGATCGGATCCGAACGACCACTTCTATAATGATCCGAATGGCTAGTGTCAGAGCGTTTGAATGAGTGACACATTTGAACCAAACGGTCCAATTGGTATAATAGCTTTTTGCTGTTTGTGTGACAATCGTTGTATCCTTGACACACCTCATCATAAAGTGATTGGTGAGAGTGAACTAATGCCTCCAACTCTGTCACATCACTTGGGATGACGGGAGCGCTAGAATCGCACGCCTTCTTCCAAGTGGGCACCAGATTTAGGTAGTGTTGAGAGCAGTGGTAAAAATTAAACGACAGCGTTAACACTGCTGTCCTTTCATCCAAATTGGATGCAAACTCTTTCCACGTTCTGTCCAAACGTCCGGCAATTTGTTGTATTTGTTGGGATGAGTAGTGTCCGGCTTCTACCATACGAGTGGCCACTTGTTGTAGTTTATTGATATTGACGTAAACATTCATTGAGGCCACACTAAACCTATTATGCTCTTCTTGTAATTGTTTACATTCATCACAATTCCTTCCGATTATAATAGCGGTAGACATAAACAGATCTCTATTATTACGTATCCATTCAAACATCTTTTGTGCGTCACTTTCATATAGTCTTAATTGTAAGCACTGGTCGTATTTCACTCGCTTCAAGTGCCACAACTGTAGCAACTGTTGCTTATTTACGTGAATCTCTTCAATGAGTCTCATTATCTTAGGAACTGTGGTCTGAATATCGGGATTATTTTGCGCTGAATCGCGACTACAATAGCCTGAATCAGTGCTCACTGAACCGCACGGAGAAAAACTCAAACGTCTTAACAATTGCTGTCCCTCTGCGTCCAATTCTTCAACTGGACTCTCATTAATAGTTTGTTTTGTTTTGTTGTGGTCTTCAATCATCTGTTTGGCGGCTGTAGTGTCGGTCGCGAACTCCTGTTTCATGAGATCCACTTTAAGAGCGTTCATCACTTGTAGCACATCTGTAGTTTTGTCCATAAAAGACTCCAAACATAGTCTCAAATCAATCCACTGCTGGTGATCGTAAACATAGGTCCCGCACTCGATGTCATTTGTTAATTGAGTCAAATCTACAAACTTTGTGATCGACTCCACAGATATCATAATCGTCTATAATATGAAGTATAGTTTAGTGTCATCCAAAACTTCAACCAAATGCAATCATTACCTCAAACTTGTATTTTGATGAACCAATACTCGTGCGCTGTTTCTGCCAGAAGTTGTCGGGTTTGATGATTAGTGTTGAATGAATTTTGGGATTAAAATATTCATCCAATGCTTTGAGTATTGGTTTGATTGCATTCCAAGTGTTGCCTCTCATATCAATTATGACACAAAACTCTTTGTTTTTCGTCTCTTCACTGCATTTCAAATAATTTTTAGTTACTTTTGAGTATCAAATGACAACAAACCTGGGAATACTGGCTAAGTATATAAGTAGTGGTCGTAAGTCTTCGGCAATTAACTTCTCTGGACGTGTTTTGGAGGGAAACAACAGTATTGGACCACCTCTTAGGTCACGACCGCCTTAACACATATTCAAACCATTCATTACATCAAACAATCAACTAATTCAATGCAAAACAAGTGATAATTACCGGACAGAACAGCTATTCGCTGCTCAATCAATGGAAGAATGTCTTTGGCTTTGGGACCCATTCTCATGGACTCTATTGACATTGAAATCAAATTGTTTGTTAAAATCAAAGCATCGCTTAATTTGGTTGACAAACAAAACCAAAAACAAACCAAAAGCTTAATTAATATATGAATAAAATAGTTGCCATTTATAAAGATAACTAAATCAAACAAATGGTAAAATGGTGTGCCATTGGATCAAATCAACACCTGATCTACATTTAACCAAATTGTGGTCACTTTTACCACTTGAATAATCGGTGGTCAACTCAGTTGTGCACATAATTGTTGGCCATATAGTGGTTGACAAGGATTATAGCGTCCATACAATCAATTAATGAGTCAATCACTTAAACACACATTTAATAACATTAGCACTCAATTGACTTAAACGTCAATCAAATTGTTTTCAATAAACAAAACATTGTTTTCATTTCAATTAATGACACAAAATATTGAGTCAATCCTTTAAAATAGTTGTTTGGTTTCTATGACAACAACTGTTACAACACTTTTATACATTCAAAAAGCACACCAATTGAGCGCTAATTGTATTGCATTTGATTGACATTACCGACGGAGCACAACATGTCGACCACTACTACCGCCACCAACCCATCCACTCTTCTACCATTAGGTCTGTATCCATACCATTGTCTACACTGTTGTCCACAATATAACCATAACATTAATGTCTTGTAATGTCCAACAGAGCTGATCGACAAGTGTATCGGTTCTCGTATTCACATCATTATGCGAAACGATAAAGAAATGGTCGGAACTCTTCTTGGATTTGATGACTTTGTCAGTAAGTATTGCATATTATTGTTGATTTGGTTGTCATTGTTCTCATTGTTTTCATTGTCTCTTTGGTGTCCAGATATGGTGTTAGAAGACGTGACCGAATAGTAAGTCTATTGAATAAATTGTCATTTAATTTGATTCAACATTTGATTTAACTGACAGCGAGAGTACACCAGAAGGACGTCGAGTCACTAAATTGGATCAAATCTTATTGAATGGAAATAACATAACAATGGTATTGATTATAAGATTAACGATATTGTTATTTATTAATAATAATAATTTGTTAATATCGGTAATTATCGGTTTTAATAATTATTGTATTTAATGAACAGATGGTTCCCGGAGGAGATATTCCCGACAATTAGTGGCGTCTGAAGTACACATACCTTTGATTATCATTTAATTGTTGGAGTTATAACATACCTTATCTTTAAATTATCATTATATCTTAAATCAACAATATTTGTCTAATTATTTTTCAAATTAACATCAATTATAAATTAATAAAATTTTTAAAATCAATTTGTAAATTAATACCTTGCTTAAAATCAAACTAAACGAACTGGATTAATAGTTAATAAAGTTGTATATAAAGGGCAAGTGATCAAGATTAATCATTAATTAAAGAAATAATGAAAAAATGAAAAAATTTAATTGTATATTAATTGGTAAAGTATTGGTTGACATTGACAATGGTCAATCGTTGACCAATGAGGTCAATCAAAGTTGCGGTCAGAATTGGGAACCGCTTGGAAGTGATGTTTGAATAAATTAATGTAAGTTTGAGACGTTTTGTTTGGATTTGTCTGAAAACTTCACAATCAAAACAAACCCAACGATGAGTTTAAATCAATTGAAACCAAAAGTTTTATTAAATGGTATTTTTGGTGTCTGGAAGCGAAAAGGTGATAGTCTTGATGACTACAATACATGGATCAGATTAACACATTATTTCGGTGGGCATCTTCCCCTATAACTTGTGTTTTACTCATCCGGTTGTCATTTGTGTCCAACAGAGAGCCGATTAGATACAGGAACCAAGAAGTGGAACTCTCCCTCTATTCTGGTCGACATATTCCCTCGATTTATTGAACCCTTTACTACGGGTGTCCTCTGCGTCGGTATCGGCCATTTGTCCACAAGACTCACTGCTTTAACCCAATTCTGGCCACATGTGAGACATGAACTTAAAGTATTATTTATTACACCACTTATTGATTGAATATATTTTGTTAAACTGCTTAAGGAGTGGACAGTTTGTGCTCAATTAGGGACACAAACTCAACACTTTGATTCCCAATCACCAGTTGTTAACCAAATGCCTTTTGGTGAGTTGTCAGCTATTGATCTTATGTTTTCAAATGAATGGTAAACTTATTATTGATTTGACAATATATTAACAGATCATATAAGTGAAGATCTTTTACTACAAACTGTGAACCAATTTGTTGGACAGAAGGAGCAGTTGAGTCCACCTTTTATAGGGAAACCAAGTATTTTGTTACCCAAGGATACCAAGAAGAAGACAATGAGAACAGTGCAGAGCCAACCCATTCTACGGCTTAGAGAGTGCCATAGCATTGATATATTGAGTTTCAAACCGCCGGACATTAAACTCCGAGTCATAAGCGACGGATATTTTTCTTGTCGACAATTAGTTCACGACTTAGGCCTTCAACTATCGAGTTGTGCCCATTTGACTGACTTATGTCTCAATAGGATGGGTCCCATCGACGCTGATGTATGTCTTCAAAAATATGAGATTCATTTGAACCAAATGTCTGAAGCGATTGATAAGTATTCAAAACTATTTTTCAAAGATCTCAAAAGATTTGAAGATTTAAAACCAGATAAAAGAAGATTTATATAAAATTGTATCATTTGAGTAGATTTGTTAATTATAAAATCATTTATTAAATAATTTACAAAATAATAAAACATTGCAGTCATTTAAAAATTAGTCAAAACGGATGAGTTTATAACCTTTTTATAGCTAATTTGATTTTAATTTACTTTATATTTAATATTTATCGTTTATATATAGTGTTTTAAATATTTGACAATAAAATCATTTGCAAAAAATCTAGAAATATATATAAAAAGCTAATGTTGTGGTGAATATGTTTGGTTGGGATCAAACTGATAGCCAACTGACTGGCTATTTGGAGGATTGTAGTGCTGTGTAGTCGTAGGAAACGGCATCGAAAACTTATCGGTAGGAAGAGTGGCACTAACTGTCAACGGAGGCATTCCCGGCAACGATATAGGAGTTGTGAATGATTGTCCACTATATGCACCCAAAGGATTCACTTCAGCTGTATTCGTGTTGTAATTGGACTGATTGTAGCCGTAAGTGGGTGTATAAGGACTCGTTGTTTGCGGTACATATGTCTCCGTAGTGCCAATATGAGTGACTGGTAGTGTCGCTGGCATTGGATAAGAACTGCTGGGAGTAGTGACTGTTGAAGTGGTCAGTTGATTGATTGGAGAGTACTGATCGCCTCCCTGTCCTATACTTATATTTGCAAAAGTGTTTGATAGCGAAGAGACTGAGGTATTGGGAGTGGGTGTTAGGGTGGGGTGTGTGGGCACTCCTATGTTTGCATTGTACATCTCCTGTTGATGTGTGTGATCGTAAACAACAACTGGTGTATTGGCAACCATTGGAGACGAATACTGTTGTGACTGCAGCTGTGGCGGCGGTGCAGCCGGTGATTGCGGTTGGGGTTGCAGTTCATACTTCTTCTCGTAGTGTTGCGGTTGTGGCGCTGGACTGGTCTCTGGCATTGGAGGAACGCGTGGTTCTTGAGGATCAGTAGTAGTCATTGTTTGTAGTCCTTCTTGATTAGGAATCCGATGCAGATATCCGTAACCAATACCACAACCAAGACTTCCTTCTCCGCCCCAATTACTACTCAAATGTAATACAAAAATAATTAATAAAATATGAATCATTGAAGAGTAGGAGATGACAAACCTATTGGGTACTATCGTTACGTCCCGACACGAGTCAGTGGTTGTATTGTAAACAAAAAGTTTAAGGGGTTTTGCTTCATGAGCTTCAATGAGACTAAAAAGATCTTCGCTCTGAAATCAATTCAATAAATTTAACACTAATTTGATTTAAAAACAAAATTGAATGTCAAACTCACTTCTTGAAGGACGGAATCAGCGCCAATAATATAGTCGGTGTCCGACTTAAGTCCAGCGATGTGTGCGGGAGAGTTGGGTTGGACGGTGAGGACGTGCCACACGTGTTCATTAGCGCCTTCAAACGAACAGAACCGGATGGACACCCCCAACAAGCCCTGACCACCCCATTTGGCACTCGGCGTCAACTCAACCTCTCGCACTGTTTGTGTTTTGCTGTTATAAACAGTCATTTTCAACGGCTTATCAATACTAGTCTTCAGAATCTCTTTAAGAGCGTCGTTATCCTGATTCTGGACACCAATTGACACATTAGTTTGACAATCAATTAATGACAATCTTCACTATAGATACATACGAGTCGAGTGTTGCCGATGGCTATAATGAAGTCGAAATATGCTTCAAGACCGGCCTTATGACCGGGAGAGTAGTCCTGCACCTAATGTCAACACAATAGTTAGTTTACTAAACAATTCAATCAACTCAATCACAAACCCTCAGCACGTGATAGCCATCAGTACCACCGCCGGGCACTTCAATGCTCTGACTGCCACCCATTATCACCAATCAATTGATGTCTAAATTGTAATGAATCTAAAATAACTATCAATATAATCGACCGGTTAGTGACTGGACTATCAATAGACATACATTTGTCTTTAAAATAGACAACAAATCATTGATATAAACATAAGTTATCGGCAAATGTGGGCAACACTTACCGAAGTTAGTGTCAAACAATCAAATAGTGGACTCAATTGATGACAACAATGTGATGATGTGTTGTGTTATGCAATAGACTGTCCGACAGTCAGTGATAACGTGGCACTACTGCTCACTACAGTATACTCTCTATACTCTCACACCATCTCTACTCTACTCAACAACTGATCTATAAATACGATTCTGTGATCAACTCATCACTACAACTGCCGCTGTATTACTACTTTGTGTTAATCATTAAATCTATATACTAAAAATTTTTACAAACCTGGAAGTTGACAATTAAACAGGCCATTTGCTCGCACTGTTATTTAATTAATTAACTTTTATTTTATTTAATTTTAAAAGGCCGTTATTATTTTATTGTTATTGAATTGTTGTATTCGCGAGCTATGAGTTAAATGAATTACAGTTAATATCTATTATTATTTAAGTTTAGGTTTAGTTAGGTTTAGTTGACGGATTGGGTCGGGAATTAATAAATCGGGTAACGGGTCGAAGGGGGAGAGAGAGAGGGAGGGAGGGAAGGAGAGAGAGAGGGACGGAGTGAAGGAGAGAAAGAGAGGGAGGGAGGGAGAGAGAGTATTACAATTAATAAAATTACAAACAAATGGCTTTCTCTCGAATATATCAATGAATGTTTAATAATATTGAAGTAAAAGTTTTGCCACAATTTTTTCATAACTTATAAATAAGTTTTGTTTCAAATGGACATAAATTTTGTTTAATTAAGTAATGTTTTTGACAAATAAGTGTATTAATGTTGTTGTGATTGGAAAGCATTTTATCACTTATTTTACATAAATTCAAATCAATTGTCAAATTTATTGACAAATAATCA
>JAQIWK010000490.1:0-15846 GCA_034695265.1 Dissorhina ornata | reverse complement strand
TTTGATGTGCATCTGAGCCGCTGCCCGACCATTGGTAGTCTTAGCACCCGATGACTGGTCACTGATATGTAGTTGTGATTTGCGAAGTCGGGCCCCGTCTCGACTGGACTCCCATTTGGTTACAACACCGCCGGCTGTTTTGACCGGACCTTCAATTTTATCGCACGGTTCCGACTCAGTACACACGCACACAAAACTATCGTGACCCTGTTGTTTGTAGTTTTTACAGTCCGGCTTTATGGCTGATAAACAGCCGTTTATGGCCACCAGCGCTACGGTTATAAAAACCACGTATGCATTCATTTTTTAAAAACTTGTTATTAAATGCCTTAACCTTTCAATTGGTATTTTATGTTTTATATTAAGTTATTATCTTATAAGTAGAATTATTATCAAAATAAGTAACATTTTTAAAATTATATCTTGAAATTTTTTATAAGTAGCAATTTATTCAATTTTGATAATGGTACAAAATAACAAAGGTACTTGTATATTTTTTGGTATTAAATAAGCATATATATTTTAATTGTGATTTTATATATATATTTATGATAAGTTATTATAATTTAAATTATTTTTGCCTGATTTGCATTAATTAAAAATTTTTAAATATTATAAGAATTAAATATATAATTTATATTAAATTTACAAAATATGCTAGATTGGTTTGTCTTTATTTATTGATAATTCATCATTGACAGTGATAAATAAATTTATTTCAAGTGCAATATAATAGTTAATTAAGATAATTAATGTTATTTATTATAAATTGTTTAAATTACATATAAATTTATTTTAAAAATTACAATAAGTTATTATAAACATTTTATTTTATTATTTATTGATATAAATTGCTTAAATTATATAAAGTTACAAAAGTTTAAAAAACAATGATTTTTAATTTATTATAACTATAAGTCAATTTACCTGGGTTTACCTTGGTCATTCAATTAAATTTAATTCTTTGAGGGCATACTATAAAAGTCAATGTTTAATTAATTTATTAGTTTTAATTATTAGAGTATTATCAAATGTATTTTTGGTTTTAAAATGTTATTGTATTTCACATATCAAATAAATTATTTTGTATTTATTTATAAATATTTATAAATATAAAATATATAAATAAAATAATAAATAAACAATATAAATATGTAACTATCACACTATCATTAAAATGGATATATAAATATATATATTTTTGACCAATATTATAAATTATGAAAAATACTATTACTATAACTATTTAATATGAAACTTAAATAATGATTTTTATAAAATAAATTATAAGTTTAATTAACTTTATTATTTACTACAATACTGTGTTGCAACTTGTAACTTGCAGTTATTATATTTTAAATTATATAAATAATTTTAATTAAAAAAATATTATAATAAAATTATATTTCAAATATTTATTAGATTATACTTTTAAATAAAATTACATGTAAATTTGAATTTTATAAATTTTATTTATATTGTTTTAAATACATTAATATTCAAATAATAATAATAATTTTATTTTTAATAATTAAATTTTAATCCAATATTTATATAATAATTTATAATTTATATTTATAAATAAATATAATGTCAAACAATAAAAGTAATAAAAAATTATTTAAACAAAACACTTATTTATTAAACAATTTATTAATATGTTTACAAAAGTATGGACTAATTGGTGAGATTATTCAACTGGACAATTATAAACACCAGGGTAAACCATTAACAACTAAACAAAAATATTATCACCTAATCATACGTATAGTGTATATAATTTATTATATATTATGCTTGACTACAGTATCGGTAACTGGCCAAATACCAGCATGGTACTTTGATATAGTTATATATTTTGATACTATACCACAGTTTCATTATGGCATGCTAATATTGAGCACATTTTTGTCCCTGGCTACTATTTATTTGTTTAATTTTACAAATAAAAACAACACTGAAACAATTAGCTGGATACAAATGTTTGATATATTAAAAATTTACCAAGTTACTAGAAGCAAACAAAACAACCCTGAACCAAAATTAAAACAAATGTATAAACTTATGCGGCAAATAAAATATTTAACTAGACTATCTACTCTATCTTGGTTATTAGTTTTAGCAGGGTCATTCAGCATGGCTACTTTTGTAGCCATTTCATCGTTTAATACATTTAGTGAATTAATAATTTTAGGATTACCAAGTATATTTATCATGTCATACATGGGCTACTTGGTATCCCCCTATGGTTTATACGGTTTATTATGCTATTACCTTGTTATTGAATATTGTCGACTAGAATTTAAATATTACTCAGATGGTATATTAAATAATAAAAACACCAAGGTAATAAATAATTTAAAATGTTCTTGGTTAATACAAAAACACAACAATATTTGCCAATTAATTAAAAATTATAATCATTTTTGGAGTAAATATTATTTTATTGTCAATATTACCCTGGTGCCATTAAATTTACTACTATTGCACTAAGTACTATTTGTAGAGTCGGACAATATATTTATGATTCTATGTTTTACATTTTGTTTTATCTTGCTATTTATTACCCAATACACGTTAAACTTAATGACAGCCAGGATTAATAGCCAGGCCAAACAAACCTACCTAAGTTTGTATCGTTTAAAATTGTATTCAACACTTAATTTGAAAAATCAGCTCAAAGTATGATTAATACATAAAAATTTATAATAATTTTATAATTTTTAATAGAATTAAATTTTAATTATTTATAAATAGTTAATCAATACAATGGAAAGGGTTAGTAATAAAAAGTTTTTAATAGGCTTTTCGTGCGGCAATCAAAAAATTATGACATCGTTTATGGCTTTTAAAGTAAGTTTTAATTTTTAAAAACTAATTTTAATTACAAATATTTAATTAAAAATTTTAATTAATACAGTTAAACATTATATTTTGCCGATTTTTCATACTCATACAAAAGTTGGGATCAAAACTCAAATAATTAAAAAAAATAAACAAAAATTTTAATTGTAATAAAAATTTAGAAAAACTTATTTAAATGTTTTAATTAAAATATTAATTATTATAAGTGTTATAAAGCAAGCCCCTGGTATCGGGTGCTCCGTTTGCCGGCACATACACCCCACCACTGGCCTCATACGGCTGGCCATTATAAGTACGTTTCCATTGATGGATGGCTGTGTCCCAGACATCTACCACTCGGACACCGTTATCATCAAACTCTATCCGACCCGATATTATACGCATACGGGATATCGTGCGCCTCCTGTCCACCACCACCGGCCGTATCTCTACGCACTGGCTGTACGACACGTCAAACCGGTAATCGTGAGGACAGGTCTGAAGTGTTGGCACACCATTACGGCAGTGATAGTACTCGTGAATGCTGTGCGGACTCGCAAAATGGCCGTCCGTTGACGGGCATCGGTAATGTTGGTGACACTGATGGCCATCAAACGTGTACGACGGCGGACAATAGCGCAGCTCTGGCCGATTTTGTCGGCACTTGTAATAACGGGTAATATTTTCCGGATCGGAAAATACACCGTCATATTTGGGACAGTGAAACTGATTACCGAACCGGAAACATTCCATGGCCAGTTCGTCAAAGTATAGACCGTAAGGACATGTCTTTAGCACATAAACTCCCGCAACGCACTCGTAGTACTCGCTTTGGTTGGACGGGTGGGCGAAAGCACTCGGTTCTGGACATGCGGTCGGGTGTCTGTGGTGGAGATGGCCTACCGTTGGTGGTAGTGGCGGTGGTGTTGGGTCAGTGCAACGGCCTATACGATCGTCATAGTATGTACCCGACGGACATGTCCTTATGACGGGTCGGTCATCATCTATACACCGTTGGACGCCATCAAACACTTGATTTAATGGACAGGACATAAGAAACGGGTCACTATTGCGGCACAAGTAGTATTGGGAACTGTTGTGTACATTTCGGTAGTGGCCATCGGGTTGTGGACATTGAAATGTCGGGTCGGGCTCTATTGGGCTACATTTTGCTACATTTGTATTAATGATAAAACATTTAATTATATATTTTAATTTAATTGTAATAATTTTTTTTACAATTAATTACTTAATTTAATACTTACTCAACCCTACAAATAATGTTATAATTAGCAAATTATATGCTGATTTTGTGGACATTATAGTGTCTTGGTGATTAAATTACAAAGTATATAATGTGTGCAAAAAACTTTAATAAACTTAATTTAACTGATATTTAAATTTTATATTACAAAAATAAAATTATCTTTGTAATTTTCTTAATAAATTAACATTTTATCAATTTTTGTTTTATAACTATTAATATTATTATATTTATATTTTGATTGATAATAAATATTTATTCAAGCTGATAAAAATGTTTGCATGATTTATTATAATTTATATTTAACTGTTTAATTAGATATTAGTTAATAATTAAATTTATTGAAATATATTTTTGAAAAATAAAAGTTATATTAATAATTTTAGTTTTATAAATTGAGTTAGCATTTTATCTAGTTCATATAAATTATGTTGATTATTTTATAAGTATTTTTTATTGTTTGATATTTTCAAACTAGACCCTGAACTTATTTTGATTTAAATATATAATTAACTTGTTTGTTTTAATAAACATTTAAATATTTTAATAAATTGAACAAGCTATATAATTATATTATAATATTTAAGTATTATCTAAATAAATATTAAAATATCGTGATTTATGAATAAGTAGAAATTATTTAACTAGATAATTTTATGCATCTAAACTATTTATTACTCAAAAATAATAAAATACATAGTTATTTAATTATTATTATTATAATTAGCAATCAAAAAAATAAAACTAAATCTAAATAAAATATATAAACAAATTAATCATCCAAGTCTTCAGATGATTCAGTAACCATATCGTCATCAAGGGTTGGATCAGTTGTGACCATAACTTGCTTTTTATAGCTATGATAACTATATTGATACGGACTTTCACTATAACCAGTGTCTACTATATTAGTATTGCTATCATTATCAACATTATCATTGGTGGTAACAGTAGTTGATATTGCGATACTATTGTTGGCACTATTAGCCGCCACTAGTAGTGTAGGCATATCGGGCAATACCGATGGTTTTGGATCAGGTTGTGATGGTGCATACATTGGTAAACTACCCCTAGAATCACCAAGAACTGGGAGACCATAATACTGTTGTCTGACCACCGGGTACTCAGTACGGCGCCAAACCTTAGCCCTATCGTCCCAAACATCTTTAACTTTAAAGCCCAAAAACTGGTCATCAGTATAGGTGTACATTATCTGGCAAACGGCCGAAACGGTATACGGCTTTTTAATTGGGGCCGATATACGGTGCGGATTGACACACATTTGTCTTATCTCGTCAAACACATGGCCCGTACGACAAGCACCAGGTAATGGCACACCATTAACGCACCTGTAGTATCGGTTACTATCACCAAGTGAATTTTTAACCAGCTTATAGCCATAAGATGGACACTGGACTTGTGGTGTACAGACTTGGCCATTGAAACGATAATTAAATGGACAAAATTCAATGGTTGGTACGTAACGAGTGCATCGATAGTAGCGATCGGGTTGTGTCGGGTGACTGTATTGGCCTTTAGGCGCCGGACAGGTCCAGCCGTCTCGATGTCTACACCGGCCTATCATGACATACGGCTGTTGAGGACACGGCCTTTCAAACAGATAGCCGTCAACGCATAGTAAGGTCTCGGTGTCCGTATAGTATATACCCGATGGACAGGGAATCGTGTATCCATAGTATACTTGTAATAATATTATTAAACTAATTATATTTATATAATTAATATACATTTTGAATAATTAAAATATACAATATGTTTAATTCATTCAATAAAAGGAATATATTGATAATTATTTATAAAAATTTGTTTTTAACTAAAATTAATTTGCGTTTTATATCATTATATATTTCAAAAAATATCTAGATAAAACTTCTGACTATTAGTAAGTATAATTAATTAACTGTTTTATTTTGTTTTTTAAAAATTGATAATATATCAAAGTTTAATTTATTGTATATTTAAAAGTATTTAAATTAAATTGACTACAAATATTTATTTTTGTAATAATTCTAATTTTTTTTTTAATATTAAAAGATTAATAATATTATTTGTTTTAATAAAATAATTTTTATAAATTTTCAATCAAGATAAATGTTAACAAATTAAATTTAATTTAATATTAAATAAACACTATCAATTGAATTAAATATATATTTTAGAAATTATTATTATTTTATTTAATAAAATAAACTAAAATTTCAAAAAAACAATTAATTATCTGGATTATCCAGATTGATATGGATTAATATCATTGGGTGTATCATCCAAATAGCCATCATTGCCATTATCATTATTATCGCCATTATCATCATCATTGCCATTATAATCCATGTCTTTATCGTCATCATCGATGGTATTATCATTATTGGTGTCTACGTTAGCAACAGCTGTGGGCAGTGGTGGTGGTGGGGCTACCGGTGCTTCAGATATGACTTTATTATTATTTTTATTATCATTATTACTAACAACGGGTTTATCGGGTTTATTGATTTCATAGGTCCGGTGCCACTCATCCCGACTATCGTCATAATTATCAACAATTGTGACCCCATTTTGTTGGTATCGGCGCTCATCGCCGCGTACCTCTTGGCTAGTCATCAAACGCCGACCCGAAACGTACGGAACGCATGTTTGGCCACTAAAATACGAGTTGCCCGGACACGATCGGTGTGTTGCCCGACCGTACCAACACTGGTAGTACATTGAAGTGTCTATTGGGTCCGGGAAAAAGCCATCCGTTTGCGGACAACTAAACCCAGATGTGATCACTTGTGGCCGTAGGACAGACGGTGGACAACACCGACTTTTACCGTCAAAGACATAGCCCGACGGACAGTAGTACTTATAGGGCACATCATTCACGCAACGGTAGTATTGCATTGGATCGCCAGTGTTGGGAAACCAGCCGTCGGGTTGCGGACACAGATACTGGTCAATACATTGTCGGCCTATAAAAACTTTACTACCGGGACATTGGCGTAGGATTGGCCGACTAAACCAGCACAGGTAGTACTGGTGCTGATCGCTAGGACAGGGATAGACACCCGTAGGCTTTGGACATTCATATGGGGGCTGTTGGGGTGGAGGCTTATAAGGTGGTGGGGTTGGGCGTGGCTTACAATTGCATGTATGACTATAAAAGTCAGTATCACGTGGACAGGTGTGTAACTCAGCCACATAATTGATACATTTGTAATATTGATAATGGTTTTGCGGGTTTTGAAAACAACCGCTTGATTTTGGACACAAAAATACCCGCAAACATCTCTGGCCATCAAACACGTGACTATAGGGACAGTCACGTCGGGTGGGCTGACCGTAACAACACTCCCAGTAATGGCTATTATTTGTTTCAAATTTATAATAACCGCTTAACTCAGGACAGGTAAACCAGGCCACACACTCATCCCTACCATCAAAAATTTGGCCGATGGGACAGCGGCGAAAAGTGGCCACACCTTTGTGGCACTGGTAGTAATAGGTGTCGTTGAATGGGTGCCTAAAATAGCCGTCAGATTGTGAACATTTGAATGACTCAATACACTTGCGTTGGTATCTGTCAAATATCATTGGACTAAACATATCGGCCCCAAACGGGCACCGGTGGACCGATGCCTGGCCCTCATAGCACTGGATGTACGAGTGCTGGTTAGCCGGGTGGGCGTGACTACCTTCTTGGCGGCACTCGTATGTGCAACTATGTACTGTAAAAAATAGGTTTTTGTTTTATTAATTAATTAAGTAATTGTAATTAAAATTAAATCTAAAATAATTAATACTATAAATGTTAGTAGTTTTAAATATGTGTAATTTGTTAAGTATGACTTATTAAATACTTTGATATATTATTATAAATATTTTTATTTATATTTATTATATAATAAAATTTTTAAAAATATAATTTAATTACATCTTTAGTTGTATATATATTTTAATATAAAGTATTTATTAATAAATTTATAATAAAAAATATTTTTATTTTAATATAATTATTAATTATTAAATAATTAAAATTATTTGTTATAAACTAATATATAAAAATTCAATTAATATATTTTTAATTAGGATTTTAGTTATCTATAATTAATAAATATTTGATTGAAACTTACCGGAACCAATTACATATAAACAAATTACTAATAGACACATGTACATTTTAAAAATATATTTCATAAATGAGCAACCTTGTTTCAAAAAGTCAATCGGAATTTGTTTATAAATATTTTGATAAATACTTTAAATATATAACATTTGCATAAATGTTATATTGTTTATAATTATCAGGCGATTGCTTTAAATAGATAGTTAGTATATTTATATAATAAATATTATATTAGTTTTAAAAACTTTTAAAGTCAAGTAAAATATATACTAAAAATTTATACAAATTATAAAAAATTAAATGAAAGGAAATATTTAATTAATTAACTTATATATAAGAAAAATTTCCAAAACTTAAAGTATAATTTATTTAATAAATATATTAAAATTTCTATTTTTAAATGTAATTGACATTCAATTATGAAACAATAGTTAAGATTAAAAGTTAATTGGTTTTGTTTTTATTAAAATCAAGTTTAATTGATTAATTAATCTATTATTTAAGTATTTAATTGCAATTGATGTTCACAATTGGCCTAATCTATAAACTTTTATTATATTATATAATTTTTTAATTATGTTATAAAGCTTATAAAACATTGTAACATCCGTTGCTGAAATGTTACAAAATTTTTATTAATTTATTATTAATTAATTTACATTTATATTATAAATTATAATTTGAGTTTACTTTTTATTGTTTTATTTATTTTAATATTATAATAAAATGTAATTTTTTATACAAATAATTATTGATAATAAAAAGTTTTTTTTAAATAAATATATATTTTGTTCAAGTATTAAACCCATTAGAGATATTCCCACATAAAAAAATTATCTAGATGTTTTATCTTAATTTTATGTAAGGTTATTTAAATATTCACAATTTTAGTGCAATAATTTAATTTAATTATTAGGTAATTTTTATAACTAAAAAAATTATTTTTAAGATTAGATAAGTGTAAACTTAATAAACGTTTACGGTTAAACTTGGCGCTTAAAATGTAAGAAATATAATATAATTGTACAGTTTGATTTTACTTTTGTTTTTTCCTAAATTATAGGCGCGAGATATAACGGTATATTTTAATTTAGATTATAAAGATAAGTAACTTTTTATTTATTAAATAAAATTCTTAATGTATTTAAAATTAATTTTGATTTTATAATTTTTTATTATTTGAAATTTTGAAATTTAAAATTAATTACACACAAAAATATTTATTCAATCAAATCATTATAATATCGGCGATTATAGTAAGCACTTGATCTACCATTAGGTCGAGGTATGGGATCGGGAATATGGGGCATATGTCTGGGTCGGTGATGGCCATTTCTAGGGCCAGGAATCTCGGTACGTACCCACTGGTACAGGTCATTATTCCAAACATCCAAAATAGTATAACCAGGGTAACCATTATCAGTATATTCAACCCGACACTCGCCCTTTACTGACCATCTATTGTTAACGGGTATGACAGGTCTTACATGGGTATGACAGGCCTTTCTTGTCTCATCAAAATAGTGTCCAGGTCCACATGTGACCAGTTTATACACACCATCAGTACAGGCATAGTATTGATTATTATTATACGGGTCTCTGAAGACATGATAGCCAGACATTGGACAGTCAATTGGATTGTCGGTTACGATTGGCGTACATATCTGCCGGCGATCATCAAATACATAACCAGATGGACAGTCCTTAAGAATAGCTATACCACCCGTACAGACATAGTAACGATTTGTATGGTCAGGATCTCGGTATTGATAGTAACGTGCGTCGGGACAGACAAACCCTGAGCCCACACACTGTCGGCCATCAAAGAGTTGATTTGAGGGACAGGTGGTTAGTGAGGCCACAAAATTACGGCAAATATAATACTGATTGGGTTGTGTTGGGTGCGCAAACCATCCGTCGGCCGTTTTGCATAGTCCGCCGTAACAGTCGGGCGCTATCTGGACGTACTCGTCCTCAGGACAACGGTGTTTATAGAGTCGGCCACCAATACATCGGGTTTCCCGATCGGTCCCTACCTGGCAGTCGGCGTACGCATAGTGTGTATACGATACTAGGGTTAAACAAATTGCTAATAAATAGCAAATCATTATTAATTTTTTTATATTTAAAAATTAATAATTTTATTATAACTTTTTTATATATAAAATAAATATTTTATTATAAATTATAATAAAACAAAATTATAACTTATTATATATATTATAATAAATTATATATTTATATGTGTTTAATATAAAGGAAAAATTGAAGGACACGTTATTATTATAATTAATAAAATATACTGATTATTTTAAATGTTTTAGTCTCAGGTGATAGCAACTTATTTATTTATCTATTTGCATATAATTGTCTCGTATATATATATAATATTATAATATAATATACCTTAATTAACTAAATTATATTTTAAAGTTATATCGCTTAAAATTAATCCCACTTTAAATATTTCAGTCCTAAATAGTTTAGATATTTCAATTATCTGCAAAAAAAATTAAAAGGTTACTTGTTGCAAAATATATAATTAATTGGCTTTTATGCAAAAATTTAAACTTGTGTTTTATTATAAAATTTTTATATTGTATTTTTTTATAGACAGATAAATAAATAATAAATGTTGATAAATGTATATGGATATTTTTGTATACTTGTTAATAATATTTAATAATTTTATATTATGCTAAATTAACTAAACTAAAAAATAATAAATATCTCAAGTTAGTTATGATAGTTGTTGTTGAGACTACTATTGTTGCCCTGAACAATTTTTCATAATAATATTTGCATTAATTTATAATTTTTTATAATTTTTATCTATCTATTCTATAAATGTACTTGTAAATTATAATATTCTAGACGCTAAAGTTACCTAGCTTATGATATTGAAAACTTAATATTAGGTTAGTGCACATATTTCACAGTTATAAAAAAATATAATTTTTTAATTTATTAAAATATTTATAACACTTAATTAAAATGTTGCCTAGATAATATAAAATTCTAATTTAATTTTACAGTCATATATATATAAATGAACATTATAATTTATTAAATTATAAACATGTTTTGTTTAGTTATTTATTAAGTCTAGTGTCAATAAAAATGTAAAATAATTCATTTTCTTATCAAGATCATAAATAAAGATATTTTATTTAGGTTAAGCAAGACAAAAATAACAAACAATTAAATTATTTTTAAATTAAAATAATATAACTTATAATTAAATACTTTTATAATTAAATTATAATAGATTAAACTTTATAATTAGATAAATTAGTTTAAAGTTTCACAACAAATAATACTTTTGAAACTAAATTAAATTAAATATTATTACAAATTAATACTTAAAAATAAAATTATCAAGTAAAATACAACTAAAGTTTAAAATACTTGATACATTGATTTAATTTAGATATAAAATATATTTTAAATAGTTTTAAATTATTATTTGGCCGCAATATCTCGCCTCCATGTCCAGGCTACTTCATCAAACGTATCAGTGATAATCATATTATCAAACTCAAACTTAACCATGCTCCTATCTTTAATCAACAGTTTATAATGTGGTTGTTGTCGTCGCAACGATTGGGACAGTAGTTTTGGGACACACCGGTAGCCATCGAACCGGTGACTTTCGGGACACCGGGTTTGTTGGGGTAGACTATCGTGACATTTATACCAAACCCTACCCCAACTCATCCGTTTGAATGTGCCATCAATTTCGGGACACTCGTACGGGTCGACACACTCGCGACCGTTGAATACCAGTGACCATCGGTTGGTTTGGTCACCACCTTTGGGACACTCGTGTATGTTTACCCCGCCATCCGAGCACCGGATGTACGAGTGTTTGTTTAATGGGTTTTCAAACACCCCGTCGTGTGGGCACCGGAATGAGATTGTTGTCGCCGTTACTAATGCTGTTATAAAGTATTTAGAGAGAGAGAGAGAGAGATTAGTTTTTCAGTTACAAATATATTTATATATTTTTATTTTTATTTATTATAGACAAAAGTGTGTAATCAATAGACTTTACTTTACGTTTTATAAATATTATGTGTTATTATTGTATTAAATCCTAATTTAATTCAAAGCATTATATAAAAGATATAATTTATTTTGAGTGATAATTACTTGAATAAAAATTTTTGTTTTGTGATAAAACCGATTAGTAATTGATTTATAAGGCGTTTCAATGAATTATCGCCTAAAATATTATATATATATTTTATATGTGTTTACAGGAAATTAATTATAAAAAATAAATTATTTGTTAATATATCACACAATTTATTGTTGTATGTTATCTATATATACATTGGTTTGTTTAAAGCCATGAGACCGTAGACACAAGTGTCTGTCCAAACAGTTGTTTAAATAAGATTTAATTATGATTTTATAATAACTAATCGCTAATCAAATAATGATAATTAATATTTAAGAATACATTTTGTTAATTTAAAAACTGTATAATTCTTTATTATAATTATATATTATTACAATTTTAATTTTTTTATATTTTAATTTGATTAGACATTATTCCGACTAAATATCAAAGTAGTTATAAATTATAAGACACTTAAATAACTGTTATATGGGTAATAAATTTTTATAAATGAACAACACGTGTTATTTAATAATTTATTACAATTAAACTAAATGAATAATTTAATTAATTATAAATTTATAAAATATATTAATTAAAATCTGATAAATTATATTTATAATAAAACTAAAAAAATAATTAAAAATAATTATAATACATACAAATAAATGAAATGAAATATAGCCAACATTTTAAAAACATTTTAGTTAACTTTATAAACTTTATAAAAATACGTTATATTTATTTATAATTATATGTAAATTATAAAAAATACACACAATTTAATTAATTAATTAGTTTGTAACAATAGTCGCATAGACTTGTGAATAATTAAATGAGTGAAAGTATTTATTGAGGCAAATGTTAAAGTAGTTTATAATTACAAACGTGATAAACATTTTGTTGTCTCAACTATGTCATTTTTTATATACATAAAAAATTATTATTTTTTTTATATATTCAATACAATATAAATTTCTTACAATACATATTGAAACACCCCATAAGAGTTAACGTTAAATAGTTGGGGTTAACTACTGATAATATATGTGATAACACGGCATATTAAATATTAAATATATATATATTTAATAATATATATTTAATATATAAGTTAGTTGTATATTAAATATTGGCTACAATTTATTTTTTGTTTGTTATACCGATTGTTGAAAAAATGGGTAAAAAACAAAAATATTTTGTCTAATAAAAAAATTGCTTGTTAATAAGTGTGCCATTAATATAATTATTGTTTTAATTATTATATTGTAAATTAATTTAATAGACATTATTTTTGTGTTTATTTTTATTGATAGGTTTAATGTATTTTTACTATTCGTAAATTAATTTAAAATTTAAAACTAAATTATTAACAATTAAATGTTTTGGCAAATGTTGTAATGGTTTATTTAATTAGTTATATTTAATATGAGTATTATAATTGTTTTTTAATGTTGTAATATTTTTTGTTTTTGTTGTAGAAAATAATTGTTTAATATTAAATAACATAGTTAAACATACATAAATTATAATATTTAATTAATTACTACTTGTTTAAAAATATTAAATTTTAAAAATATTTTGATATTAAATTGTACAATTTTGGCAATTATTCAAAGTATAAGATTTTTATTAAATTATTTAATTAAATACTTCATAAACATTTATAATGTTGAAAAATTATTTGTAATACAATATATAATATTTTTGTGCCTAGAATTTAAAATTAAAATAATAAAAATTACAAATTAAAATAATTATAAATTAAAACATAAGTAAATATTTGGCAGTTATATTCATAGGTTAGGCTAGTTTTGGCTTGTTTATTTTATTTTAATACTAAAAGGTTTGGCAAATAGTTTCAAATAACGAAATATAAATTGTATTGGCTAATATTTAAATAAAAAATAATATTAATAAAACTATTATTTTTTGGCCACTATTTCCCGATTCCACTTCCAGGCTATGGTATCAAATCTATCGGTAATAATATAGTTATTGAATTCAAATTTAACCAAGTCCCTTTCTCTGACAATAATTTTATAACGATCATCATGGTGATGGTGGCTACCATAGTCACCATCAATAGGGTGATGGTGGCCACGTTGTACGCAAGTTTGGCCAACAAATACTGATCCCCGTTCACAGACACGCAGATATGGCCGGTTGTAATAGCACTGGTAGTACTCGCTATGGTTACGGGGATTGACAAACTGGCCATCAGACGACGGACACTGGAAAGGTTGGTCAGACACGCATAGATTGCCGTCAAACAGTGTACCGTCGGGACAGGTATAGTGTGCGGACAGGCTGTCGATGCAAACAAAGTAACCGCGAGCGCTCTCGGGATCAACAAACCGACCATTGTTTGGACAAATGAACGTACGGTGACGGGTCGGATGGCGGTGAGGCACCTGACAGTGACGGCCATCAAACACCGTGCCACCCGGGCAAGGGTGGTGTGTGGGGCGACCCTGGTAGCATGTAATGTAGCCGTGTCGGGTCTCGGGATCGTGAAATGTGCCATCAGTTGTACAGTAAAATCCTGGCCTCGGGTCGGGTCTCGGATCAGGTCTCGGGTCGGGTCTCGGGTAAAGCTCTCGGCAGTTATGGCCGTCCCATGTGGTGCTCGACGGGCACTGGTGTTCATAGACCAGCCCCTGAACGCACTTGAAGTATACCCGTCCACTTCGGGTCAGTTTATATGTGTTGTCTATTTCGGGACATTCATAAGGTGTGGCACATCTGTGGCGAGTGAACACTTCAGTCCATTGCCGGTCCCTTTAATTTGAATTGAATGTAATTAAAGTTACAAATTAATCATAATTTTTAATTAAATAAATAATATAAACCTTTCTGAATCAACGACAACATGTGGACATCGGTAAACTGTGGCATCTCCTTCATCGCACTCAATATAATGTGTTTTGCTCTCAGGATCGGCAAACCTGCCATTTCTTTGGCAATTAAATGGTTGACTCAAATGGGAACCGGCGGTCACTGGACCCCGGGCTACCCGTACGCAAACTAGTCCGTCAAATATCTCGGTGTCCTCGCAGTAGTGTTTGGTGGGCACCCATTGGGAGCACTTGTAGTACAACCGATGGGACGAATTGTGGCGAAAAGTGCCGTCCATTTCGGGACATACAAAGGTCGGGTCCACACACCGTTCCCCGTCGTAGATCAGGTGTATATTGTTTTCTAGTGGACCGGCAATTCCGCATGAATGAAATTCAGCAATATCATCCACGCACTCGGTATAGCCTTTGTCACCAGGTTCACCATACACGCCATCCATACCATCCTTACACTCCTGGTCCGACTGGCCATTACTGGCCACCAGTTGTGGCGATTGTGCCCGACCTACCCGTGCAGGCATACAAATATATAATAATTATTTTAATTTATAAAATTAAAATTATTAAAATTAATAATTAGTTAGAAATAACTATGAAATTAATACTCACTTAAGTGAAGCACCTAAAGTAGTGT
>JAQIWK010000489.1:0-15852 GCA_034695265.1 Dissorhina ornata | reverse complement strand
TCTGGCGACCAATTGACGTCCAGTTTGAGCGCCTTTTGGTCGCGAGACTCGACCTGAACGTCGATTCCCAACGACTTATATACTTATATATATATATAGATAACTTATATATAATAATTGTAAGGTTAATTAAAAGGTATTTTGTAATATTAATTGTAATGACATTTACAATTATATTCTAATAATGTATTTTGTGTTTAAAAAATAATTATAAAAAAACAAATTTACAACTTAATCAAATGCGTATGTTAAGTTTTAATAATTTATAAGTAAATTATAAATTTAAAAGTAAGTAATTATTGAATAATCTTTTATATATTTTAATTTATAATTAAATTGTTTTGTTTAGCAATTTTTATAGATAATTATTATGTAACAATAAAACACAAACAAAATGGCAACAAACCTAAGGGTTGTTGAATTAAATGGACAAACATTTGATTTAAATAAACATTTAATTGAAAGTATATTTCAAAAAATAAATGACAAACAATGCCATCAAATAGCGGTCATATCAGTGGTTGGACCACATTTTGAGGGCAACACATTCACTGCTAATCTTATACTAAACTATTTACAAAAATATGAGCAAGGTACTTTAGCAGATAATTGGCCCAATGATGACTTGTTAAGTCATAATTATGGATTTAAAAATATTGGCCGTGGTAATAATGATGATCAATCAAAAATACCTGGTATTGAGATGTGGTCTGAACCATTTATTATTGAGAAAGATAATAAACGTTTGGCTATACTATTAATTAATTTACAAAACTATAAATTTAAATTGATAGATTTAATTAAAAACAATGAGCTAATAAAAATGATCCGGCTTATATCAAGTTTATCAAGCGTATTTGTTTACAATCAAAAGCACATTAATATTGAAGTAAGTATACGTTATTAGCAAGTTATATTATTATTAATTTATGTTACAATATTAATTTTATTGTTTAACGTTTTGAATTAGAAATCAAATTATCAAGCAATAAACAATACCTTAGTTATGCCAATTATATTGTATGAATTTATACTAAACCATTTAATTTATTGGAGACTTATTGATTTAACTCCAGATACTTCACTGAATAAACATGATAAATTTCTAGTCAATAATGTAAATCAAACTGTATCAACAGAGTTTAAAAAAAGAAGTTTGTTTATAGTAGCCTGTCCATTTAGTTCATCTTATAACGTACATTGGAAAATATCCCAAATGAACCGTAACTACATTCAACAGTTGAAATATTTTATCACTAATATATTAATAAACATGGACAATAAACAGATATTTTCAAATACACAGCAATTAATGAATAAAATAGAAACACAACTTAATTATTTAAACAATTTTGGTAAGTTTACCGATCCTGTTAATATATTATTGCCAATAAAACTTGAAAATCACGAAAATGTTTGCGTAACTCAACTGGATAATTTGAACAGTAATTCAAATAATTTAAACTTATTTAAAACAAGTGGGGTAATATCTGTAAACCCAGAATCCACAAGTATTATTCAAAAACAAGGTATTAGTAAATAAAATAATGACTGTTTAATACTTTATAGTGTTAAATTTATATCTAATTTAAAAATAATTATTGAAAAATATCCACAAGCACATCAACTAAAAACACATTTATAGAACTGGATGAAATAGGTTCGGGTGGTTTTGGGACTGTATATCAAGTTAAACATCGTTTAGATGGCCAAATTTACGCTTTTAAAAAAGCTCAGCTTGAAGGTATTTATATATATAAACAAATAAAATTAAAATTGAAATTTTAATAATAATAATTATAAGTTTAAGTGACAAACGGAAACAATATGTTGTAAAGGAAATAAAAAACTTGATTGCTGTTGACTCGCAATTTGTGGTCCGGTATTACAACTCATGGATTGAAAGCAATGAATTGTTTATTCAAATGGAGTTTTGTTCACAAAATTTGAAAAGCATTTTGAAAACAAAACCCGAAATATTTGACAGAAAACCAAAAACTGTTATGAATTTAACTGAATTTTTTATTTCATGTGAAATATTTCATGAATTACTTGAATGCGTCCAATATTTACATGAATTACAGACACCAATCATTCACCGGGATTTGAAACCTGATAATATATTAGTTGTGAATAATCCAATTAAAAATAAAAGGTTTATTAAATTATGTGACTTTGGCCTGGCTACTATTCATGATTCTACTTTACATTCACAAACATCTGGAAAACATACGGCAGGCGTTGGTACACATAAATACCGAGCTCCTGAAGTTGTGCAAGGTGAAATCTATAATCATAAATCAGATATTTATTGTTTGGCACTAATTGGTGGTGAATTATTTGATTTATATTTATTTGATCCCAATATTGATCGCTATTTAACGTGTGATTTGTTATATAAACCAATACTTGAATTACAAAACTTATTGGTGTTAATGATGTCAACACCTCAATGGAAATTAAGACCTGAATGTCGGGAAGTATTGGCCAAATATAATGAATGGTCTATTCATAAGTCAGTTATTACTAGTGATCATACATTTAATGATACGTTAAATAGACTTAAAGATAAAAATATAAATCAGTTTTTCTATCAATATCTTCAAAATAAAACTTTATTATAATTTATATAATTATAAACAAATTAATTTATAATATGCCGTATAAACGATTATTTAATTTTAAAAACATAAATATATTTAACTATACTTATAAATTTTAAATTTGATTTACAATATTATGGTTATTATCAACCGATAGTTTGTATCTATTAATCAATTTTATATTTGTAATTATAAAATATAATATTTCTTATAAAACTTGTAATTCTTTAAAACATTATGAGTGAGTTGTGTTTTTAATTTTAATATTTATTTGATTAAAATATGTATCTATGATAATTTATATTATATAGTATATTTGAATATCACTTGTTTGATTTTATTTGTAATATATATGTGTAAGTTAAATACATTGTTAAGTTAATACTCTTAATATAACGTTTATTGTTAATTCAATTATTATACACATTTATTTTAGATACTTTTTGTTTACAATAATTAATCTTGTTAACTTTATTATTATTATTTTTAAAATATAAACAATATTTATTATAAGTGTATTCACATATAAAAACAAAAATAGATAGTAAAATACAAACAAAATATGGTCCAGCTACAATGCGCATTTCATCAAGCTCCATAAGGGGTGGATTTGTTTTCAAAACAAGGTAGGTTTTATTATCAACAACTATATCGTAAGCGAAACCTGCGCCCGTTTGAATACTTTTATCAAAAATGCCACTTTCTTTCAAACAATAAAGTCTACATGGTGAAAATATAAATAATTAAAAAATAAATTTAATAGTTTGCTAATATTTTGCTAATTGTTTGGTAAGTTTAAATGTATTTTATCAGCATTAATTCGAAACTATATTATAAAATATTTTTAATAAATCTACTTATAATAATAATTACTTGTAATTTTGAAAATCTTATCAATAATAATTCATATAAGATTCATACAAGCAAAAAAGTAAGTTTCTGAATTGAAACTTTTGTGCATTACTTCAAATTTGCGCTCAAATGACTGCAGATTTGAAGCAATGCACAAAAGTTTTAATTCAGGAGTTTTCACTCTTGCGTGACACAAACTGTATAATGTTAATTAATAATTTATTCGCTTTGCAATTTTAATTTGTTGGATAATTTTAATTTGGTATTATACTACTGAGCATTTAAAAAAATTATTAAACTATTTTAATATTTAAAACAATTAAAGTTATACATTTCCTGATATGTTTTCACAATAAATGGATTTGTATATTTATTAAATATAAATGCTTGTGGTCGATCAAAATAATGTTCCTTGGATATATGTGTAATTTGTTCATAGTAAACGGAATTTAATTCAATAAGTTGTTTAACAACACTGTAGCTTGATATCATAACTTGAGATTTGTGTTCACAAGTATATGACATAAAATTTTCAAAATAGTCTAGATAAAAATCAACTATACTTATATCAATATAATGTTTATCATAACCTTTAGCGAGGGCATTTTTAATCATTAATTTCTCGTTTTTATGCGCTTTTTCCTATAATCAAATTAGAAGTATATTAAATAATTTTATAAATATATTAAATTTATATTTTTATTGTTGAAATTAAATTACACTACTCTATATAATTATTACGCTATATTAAGTCATATAAAATAATTATATTTTGTTTGGTTATTGCTCATTATTTCAACTAAAAATATTTACCAGAGTATACTGTAATAATGTATTTGACATCATTATTTTTGTATCTATATTTGACTTTGTATTTAAATCATCAATTGAATCAATAACCGTATATGGATTATCAATTGTTATTGATAAAATTTCTTGATTAAAAAGATTGAGTATTATAAATTTGGAAATTAATAAAGTGCTCACTAATAATAAGTATGGGTTATTGTTGTTTTTAATAGTGTCAGCTAACAAAAATCAAAACAATTAATAAATTAACTTAAACAGTTATGATTGTTCTATACTTACAGGCCATTAATAAAATATTTATTGTTTTTAAAAATTCATTAACCAATATTTGAAAATAATTGCACTTATTATTAATAGTATTTGGTTTATTATTAATTAATATTTTAATAATAATAAACAACAACGTTAAAATAGGTATTGATAAAACTAACAGTGTCCAAAACTAAATATAAAATAAAATAATTATGTAATTTTTATAAAATAAAATAATTTAATATTTATTCAATACATAAATATCAAATATATGGAATATGCCATCAAATGGGTTAAGTTGTGTATTAGGATATTTTGTACCCAAAATGACCATGCTTGCATCCAAGACAGTTGATTCAAATCCAGCAAATGATATCAGGCTATCATCAATGTTCTCGTAGCTTAATAGTAGATCTACAGTCTATTATAACGGTATGTTTATAAAACAAATAAGTAAAGAAAATGGAAATTTTAATAATTATAGTATGAATTACATTGGTGTATATTAAACCATGTGACGGGCTAATGAAGTTATTTGTGCCTTCTATTTGTACAAAATTGTTTACCTCAATCATTACAGGTATTGCTCTATAAAATAATTATATAAGTTATTGGTAATATTTTATTTATCTAGATGATATTAAATTAAACTTGCCCATATTTTGTACGTTTAATCAATTGTTCTATTAATTCATGTGATGGTCCACAAAGATTCTTTGTTCCTGATTGATCATTCTAAAATAATAATTTACAAAAACACGGTTTTAGTAAACCTACCGCGCAAAAAACAACAGCAATAAACCCCAGTAAACACCCCTATTTCTATTAAATTTGATTATAAATTTACTCTATTGCTTTGACAATTTATGGTTTATGATGAAACTAATAGTTTGAAAAAATTATTACTATGTCCGTGTAGATAATTACTCAACTTATAATTTAATATATGCTTTTTGCTAATGGTTAAGTTAAAAGGGGTGAAAAGGGGGTATAATACATTTCTTTACTATAGAAATTGTCATAGATCTATGTAGTAATGTAAGTCTATTAGAATTTTTATAGTAAAATCTATATCAAACTCTCCCATTGACCCTCCTAAACCCAACCATTACCAAAAAATACTTTTATTAAATTTTAAGTTAGGTAATTATTTACATAAACATTTTGACCTGTGAGTTTCATCAAGGACCCACTAATTGTGAGTAAGTTTACTTAAATACTGTAGTTTATTTTTTAATTGAACAAATTTTATCAAGATATAATGATTTTAATTTTTTTATTTTAAAGTATAATTACATTTACATTCCAAGCGACTGTAATATTACCCTCAGGAATAAAATTATAATCAAACAAATATGATCCGGTTACTTGTGTTATTTTACTATTACATCCGAAATTAGCTACTCTTGGTATATAATCATCCATGCTAAAATATTTTACTTGAGCATACAACAAATTTCCTTTTCAAGTTAATATTTTTGAAACTTATTTTTGAAATAATATTTTAATTGTCTACTTATACATAATAAAGTATAATTTATATAATAACTATTTATTGTAATTAACTAAATATAAAATTACTTCCTTTAATGTAATTATAATTGTATTTTAATTATATTTTAACAGTTTTTTAATATTTAAAAATAATAGAGTTTTTAGATAATTATATTAAGAAATAATTTACTAAAAAAAACAAACAAATAAATGTAATAACAAGGTTAGGCAGCGAAGTTTTATTAATTTATATTATAAAAAATTTAAAATTTGAAATATGTAGAATAGTTAAAATATTTGTAAAACAAATTGGTCTATTTTGGACTTAACAATCACTTGTTATAATGTGAATAAAAATTATAAAAATAAACAAAATATAAGTTGTAAATAAATATATTCAATTATTGCATAAGTCTTATTAAACCAAATTAAAAGTTTTAATTATTACTTAAAACATGTAATAATTTTAAAAAAATAAAAGCAATTGGAGTTATTAAATTATAATTTATTTCCGCATTTGTAATATTAACAATAAATAAAATATTGTTAAATATTTTATAAATAAATTTATATTCTTTTATTTTATTGAATTTTATGTATTTAAAAGAGTAATATAATTATAAATACTAAAACAAAACACTAATTATCAAACAAATTATTAATAATAAATATTTTTTTTAATTTTATAAAATTATATATTGAAATTATATTCATAATTATAAATCAATATTATATGTTGAAATATATTTACTAATTACAAAACACAATTAATAAATATAAGTTAATAATTAATGTACAAACTTTGTTAATTATTGGTTAACTAATATGTAAGCAGAGTCATTTAATTACTAATTAAAAATACATTGAAAACATTAAGAAATTATTTGAACTTGGTATTTCTAATTTATGAATGACAAATGGGCAAAATCCTAATTACGAGTTGATTGTGATTCATGCTTTTTAGTAATTATATCATTAATTAACATAATTTAAACATATACATGTATATATAAAAATTAATTATAAATTTTATGATTATAATTAAAAAATATAATATATGTTGTTATATTATTATTTTTTTACAAATATTTGACAAATTAATTAAAGTAATAAATCTATAAAATGCTACAAAATCAATTATAATTAAATATGTAATTATAATTATAGTAAGTATTGTTAACTAAATTACTTTTATGTATTCTGAATATTTTACGCCTACGATAATGAACTTGCTTATTTTTAACACTTGAATTATAGGTTTTATTTTGACAACAACAATTACAATAAATGTATTCACAAATAAAAGTAAAGATACATAATAAAATGCCAAATAAATATGGCCCAGCTACAATACGCATTTCATCAAGTTCCATGTAAAGCGGGTTTGACTTTAAGTTGATGTAAGTTTTATCTTCAACAAGTAAATCATAAACAAGACGTACCCCTGTTAGCGCACTTTTATCATATATACCAGTTTCTTTCAAACTATTAAATCTGTTTGGTAAAAATTGTATATAATTAATATTTGAACATGATTATTTTGATAACGAACATTTTTTCTAAATAAGAAACTATTATATATTTGGCTACTTTGTTTTATAATAAACTAATAGGAAAGATTGTATCTATATTTATTATTAATAATTAATTAACATATTAATTCATTGAAAATTAAATTGATATATCTCATTTAAATTGTTAGATTGTTCCTATTAAACATTTAAAATAATCTAGGTAGATTTATTATAAAATAAACAAATAGAATTATACATTTGTCGATATGTTTGCAAAATAAATGGACTAGTTTGTTTATTAACAATCCATGCCCTAGGCCGGTCAAAATATGTTTCCTTTGATATATGTGTTATTTGTTTATAATAAGTGGGATTAATATCAGTGATTTGTTTGGCACGTATATAGTCGGATAACATAACTTGAGTTCGTTGTTTACAAATTGATTTTACTAAATTATCCAAATGTTCAAGATAAAAGTCAGCTATACTTATGTCAATATAATGACTTTCATACCCTTTAGCCAGGGCTTTATTTATCATTAATTTTTCATTTGCCCTTGCATTTTCCTATATAATAAATATGATTTTTATTTTATTTATTAAAATTTCCAATTATTATTAAACTATAATTGAATAATAAGTACTTTTTTATACCAAATGTACAGTTTTTATTCAAATAGAAGCACATATTGTGTCATAACTTGTTGTTATGTAACCCATGTTATACAGAAAAGCTGTTTGTTATAGCCTACAACACGTTATGACGTAATCTTCATATGTGCTTCTATGACTGTATTTCTTGTAAATTTTATAAAAATTAGTTATTAATCGATATAGTTAATTATTATTGTTATATTGCAGTGAAATATAAAATAAAAATGTATTGCAAAAAATACAACTTTTAAAGTAAAAGCTATTTTAGTATAAGAAAATACAATCAGTTTTTACTAACCAGAATATGTTTTAATGAAGTGTTTGTAATAAATATTTTTGTATCAATATTTGATTTTGAATTTAAATCATCAATTGAATCGATAACTGTGTATGGGTTTTCAATAGTTATAAACAAAAACTCTTGATTAAAATGAGCATGAATAAAAAATTTGACTAATAATAATGTGGCCAATAATAATAAATGTATGCTACTGGTATTTCTAATTTTAAAAGCTAAAAATAAACAACAAATTAATTAATTAATAATTAATCAAAATTATTTGATACTTACAAGCCATTAATAAAGAATTTATTGTTATAAAAAATTGATCTACTAATAAGTTACAAAAATTATAAGTATTGTTTTTATTAAGTAAATTTTTATTTCTTGATAAACTAGTAATAATAAGTAGAATGGTAAAAATAAGTATAGTTAGAATTAATAGAATCCAAAACTAAATATAAAATTAAATAAAGTTTAAATATATTATTAATTCAAATAATAAAAAGTATAATCATATTTACATAAAAATCAAAAATATAGAATATGCCATCAAATGGATTAGGCTGTGTATTGGGATATTTAGTACCCAAAATGGCCATGCTAGCATCCAGCTCAGGTGATACAAACCCAATAAATGGTAGTACATTACTATCAAGTGTTTGTGTGCTTAATAATATATCTACAGTCTATACCAAAATATTTTTAAATAATTAATAATTTAATTATGATTATTATTATTATACTAATTTACATTGGTGTAAATTAATCCATATTCTGGTGTAATTGTATGGTTTGTCCCTTTAAGTTGTACAAAATTACTTGCTTTAATCTCTATAGGAAGTGCTCTATAAAAAAAGTTATAAATTTTACCAGGTTACATCATTATTTCAATTAAACATTTGAAAATGTAATGTCAATAATTATATTAATTTTTATAATGTAAGTTTATTCTTACCGATACTTTGTTCGTTTAATTAATTCCTTTAACAATATAGTTGCCGGACCGCAAAGCATCTTGGTTTTTGAATTATCTGCCTATTAAATTGGAATAAATTTAAATTTTATCAAAATTTACAAATTAATTTTTATCAAAATAACTTGTAATTACATATAAACTCCAAGCCACCGTAATATTACCCTGTGGTATAAAGTTATATTCAAATAAATATGATCCAGATTCTTGTACTATTTTGCCATTACACTCAAAGTTAGCTACTATGGGTATTAAAGCATCCATGTTAATAAATAATAAATAAATACGTTTATAACAAAGTTATAATATAGTTTAAACTTACTTAATTAAATATTATTCATTATTCAATACTTACTATAATTTTATTCATTAATAATGGAAATATTTAATATAATTAAGTTAATGCAATTTATTTTGAATTGCAATTATTTAATATAATAAATGTATTTATTTATAAATACAAATTAATAAAATTAAAATTAGTATAATAAACAATAATTGTATTTATAAAATTAATATTTTTTATTAATCAAAATTAGTTATAATAAATGTTGTAATTAAAATTATAATTTGTATTGTTAATTATATTATTATATCTTTCCAATTTTAAAACTTTAGGTCTACGATAACTATGCTGTTTATTAGTAGCATTTATAATTAATAAATTATTTTTATAGTTTAAACAACTATTAGAATAAATTAATTCACAT
Organism: Dissorhina ornata; assembly: GCA_034695265.1. Classification (NCBI taxonomy): domain Eukaryota; kingdom Metazoa; phylum Arthropoda; class Arachnida; order Sarcoptiformes; family Oppiidae; genus Dissorhina; species Dissorhina ornata. Next base: position 5,707 of record JAQIWK010000489.1, on the reverse strand, counting down.
ATAAAAATTAGGATGGCCAATAAAATACCAACAAAATATGGTCCAGCTACAATGCGCATTTCATCAAGCTCCATTAGTAGAGGATTTGTTTTTAATATAATGTATGTCTTATCCTCAACAACAATATCATAAGCAAAACGTACCCCCGTTTGAACACTTCTATCAAAAATGCCACTTTCTTTCAAACTGTAACGTCTGCATGGTCAAAATGTAAATTAACAATATTACGTTATAATTAAAATGATTTCTTTAAAATAGTGTAATTAATTAATGGTTTGTATAATGACAACTAATATTATTATAATATTTTGTTAAAGCTCTATAATTTAATAAATTAATTTCCTAATAAAATGTTTAAAGCTTAATTTATATGACACTAATTTTAAAATTGAATTGGTAATAATTTAATTTATAACTTTCAAAATAATTCTAATAAAATTTTATTTTTAATAACATTATTTGTTAGCAATATTATTAAACAATCTAAATAAAATTAATTACACTATTTTATAATTTAAAATAAATTGTTATTATACATTTGTTTATACAACTGCACAATAAATGGATCAGTATACTTATTAAAAATAAATGCTTGAGGACGTTCAAAATAATGTTCCTTGGATATATGTGTCAATTGTTTATAGTAGACGGAATTTAATTCAATAATTTGTCTAGCAAAAGCGTAGCTTGATATCATAACTTGAGTTCTTTTTTGGCATGTATCTACAATTAATCTTCCTAAATAATCTAAATAAAAATCAGCCGGACCTATGTCAATATAATTTTTATCATAACCCTTGGCTAGGGCATTGTTTATTATTATTAATTCGTTTGCATGCGCATTTTTCTGTAACAAAAATAATTTTAATTTGATTATAATTTATATTAAATAAATAAAAAAATATACAAAGTAGACTCCCAAATCGTGCGCACGAATTTCATGCACACGAGGCACGCACGATGCACGACGTGTTTCGTGCGTGTTCGTGCATAGCTCTTTCAAAGTCGTGCGTGTTTGTGTTTGACAAAATAAATTCGTGTGCACGACATAAAATTTTTAATACAAAATCAATTAAAAAACATAATAAAATAATATAATTTAGGCTGTAAATTAAAATATTTATATTTGTGAAAATATAACTATCAATAAAACTATTTGTAAAAATCAAATATAAATGTTTTTTGTGTTCAAAAAAGCTGTATGTTTTTTTAAACACAAATAATTCAAATCATTTAGTGAAGGTTTTTTTTATAAATTTATTTAAAAACTTGCAAAATAACTTTGCTGTGTCGTGCTCGTGCGTGCCTAAAACATTTTATCTCGTGCTCGTGCGTGTTGGTGTTTGAGAAATTTAACAATTTGGGAGTCTAATACAAAATATATAAGTATTGACTGTAATTCTGATTTATTTTTAAAATTATAATTTCAATTAATAAAATATTTAATATATTATATTTTATTAAAGTTTAAATATGATGTTAATTTATTTTTTACTATACAAATATAATAATATTATATTATTTTACAACGTAAAGTGGCAAATCTAAATTTAATATATAAATACCATGATATATTGTAGGGTTTCATTTCTCATAGATATAGTTATATTTAAGTTTGGCTTTGAATTTAAATCTTCCATTGAATCAATAGTAGTATATGGATTATCTATAGTTATGGTCAAAAACATCTGGTTAAAATGAGCATGTATTATAAACTTTGAAATTAATAATATGCCCACTAGTAATAAGTATATGTTTGTTTTGTTTTTAATTTTTATAGCTATAAATAAAAATTGAATTAATTGAGTTATAATTATAAACTTAATAAACATCTACCATTAAATCTTGCAATCATAATGTAAGAAATAATATGAAAGTAAAATGGTGATATTTGATTTTGACCCTAGCAACACTTTTTTATATGCGTTTTATTAGGATCAAAACATAACAACGCAAAGAAAAAGTGTTACTAGGATCAAAATCAAATATCACCCTTGTACATACACTTGTATTAATTATACTATAGCTTATATTATGGGCGCGATATTTAACGGAAGATATTTAAATAAATTTTCGTTATAATTGTTTGATACTTACAACTCATTAATATAGCATATATTATCAACAAAAATTGATTAGTTATTACTTTATTGTAGTTAAATGTCTGTATGTTAGCAGTTATCAAGTTATTTATAGTGAATATAACTGTATAACTTATTATCGTTAAAACCAGTAGTATCCAAAACTTGAATAAAAAATTTATATATATATTTTAAATTCTGAATTTAATTAAAATAATGTAAAACAAAATTATATTTACATATAAATCAAATATATAAATTACGCCATCAAATGGATTAGGCTGTGTATTGGGATATTTAGTACCCAAAATGGCCATGCTAGCATCTAGCTCAGTTGAGGCAAAGCCAGCATAGGCTATCATGTCATTATCAATATTTTCGTTACTCAATAATAAGTCCACCGTCTATTATAAATTTATAATTATAAAATACAAGGAATAAATAACAATTATATTTATTTTAAAATAAATTATTATATTTTAATAAAACTTACATTGGTGTAAATTACGCCATGTGATGGAATAATTTTTGTATTTGTTCCATCAATTTGTACAAAGTTTTTGGTAATAATCTCGATAGGTATTGCTCTATAAAAATTTGAATTTTTTTTGAAAATTATCTAGTTCAAAAATTTAAATTAAATTTTACCCATATTTTGTACGTTTAACCAATTGTTTTATTAATTCTGTGGATGGACCACAAAGCATCTTGGTACTTGAATCATTATTCTAAAAAATTATATTGTTATATTTACAAAATTAGTAAGTTGCTAGAATTAAACAAGATGTTAATTAAACTAGTTTAATTTTAAAAATTCAATTGTAATTACATTCATATTCCAAGCGACTGTAATATTGCCTTTTGGTATAAAGTCATAATCAAATAAATATGACCCTGTTGCTTGAAGTATTTGGCCGTTACATTCAAAATTAGCTACTTTGGGTATTAAAGAATCCATGTTTTTAGATTATAAATAAAGAATATATTATCACTGTAAATATTCTTTACCTTAGTACAAAGTTACATGTTTAATTTGAATTTAATAATTTTTTATTTATTACAATAACTTATATTTAATTATAATGAGATTTTTATAATTAGTTTTTGAAAAATAGTTTATTAACATAAATTTATTTTTGTTTAATGTAGTTTTATTGAATACCGATTATTCTATCAATATAAATTAATTTATAAGCAATCTTATTCAATTTATTTGATATCCAATAAATAAATTATAATATATTAATTAGCTTAATGTAAGGTCATTGTCTAGTTTAAAATAATTTATATAAAATAATAACCAAAAATTAAAAATAAGATACATTTTACGAAATGCAGTTTAGTTTTATAAATAAACATGTAAATTTAAGTAATAGATTAAAATTTGAATAGTTAACTTTATTTATAATTTTACAACTTTTTTTACTAAATTGGATTTATTCCATAGCAGTAATTCAACTTGAAACATCTATATACATAATTTTGTAGACAATAGTATCAATAACAATTTAAAAATATTTTAGTCGGCATATGAATATTCTTTAGGGTATAAACAAGACGATTCTGTTGTCAAAAATGATATTAAAAAACTGTAACTTAATCAAAAAGACTATTTGACTAAAAATCAATTTGAACATGGTAAATTTAATACAGTATATAATACAGATGTACTTATAATTCAAGTATAAAAGTGTAAAATTACAGTTTTTAAATACTATTTTTGACAACAGAATCGTCCTGTTTATACACTAAAGAATATTTATATGCCGATTAAAATATTTTTAAATTATTATATATACTATTGTCTACAAAATTATGTGTTTAAATGTTTTAAGTTTAATTACTGCTATGAAATGAATCCAATTAAATAAATTATTCAACTATAATACTTATTTTTATTAAACTATTTGTATTTTTTATATTACAAGTTAAATAAGAAGCAAATAAAGATTATTATTATTATTTTGTTATTTGATTACTTATCTTATTATTATATTGAAAATAAGCCACACAAATTATATATATAAAAAGTTTTTATATATTATTAATTTTAATAATAATTAAAATTAGAGTTAAAATTAAATTCTTAAATTAAAGTTTATATATTATTTGTTTTTTTTTATATAAATTAATATAAATTTATAAAAATCATAGTTAATTATTATACTTTAAAATAATTATATTAAAAATTTTAAAAATATAAATGTGAATATTAAATAAATAGTTATATTGTAAACTGTAATTATATATGTTAAATAATAATTTATTAATTTGTTATTGTAACATTTATAAATAAAAACAATGCGAATAAAAATCCCAGTATAAGATATTTATTTTGACTAAATCAACAATCGTTTGCTATGCCATTGTATTTAAGATACAAAAAATTTTTATAATAAAAAATAAATATTGTAAAATTATGTACAGTTTATATCATATAATTATTATGAAAATTTAGTAAACGTTTATTATCTATTAATTTCAAAATTTGTATTATAGTGATTATATAGATATTCTTGATTATTTAAATATAAATAATTGAGTAATTGATTAAATTTTACACAAAATAAAAATATTTGACAAAAACAGGAACCCATTTTTTCATACATTATATTTTTTATAATATTTCATATAACTTAAACTACATTTTAGACTTATTTACAGTTTTAACATAAAATTTAAAAAAATAAAATTAATGTTTGTTTTTATTTATAATAATAATGTATAAAGATCTCTGACGTTATATTTCAAAATTATTTGTATCATTTTTGTTCAATTTATTTATAGTGTCAGTATTATTCCACTTTTAAAAACATAAATTTATCTATCATTCAAAATAATTTTAAAAAAACTTATATTTCAAATATTCTATTTATTTTCAAACTGTATTTATATATTTAATTTATAGCTATTAATTTACTATTCACCAATTATACAAATTTTGTTTTGTTTAGTTATATATTAAAAATTTTAAACATTTAAAAATTTTTTAACTCAAGCTTATCTTTATAGTTTTTAAATTATTTTTCAAAATAAAATAAATTTTTATAACCCATCATTAATTATCATTATTTGGAAAAACTTGTATTACTCTAAATTACAAATATTTTAAATAAAATAATTTAAAAATATAATTATTATAATGGTAATATTGTAAACTGTAATTATGTATTTAAAACTATATTTTATTAATCTATTTAAATAAATTATAAAATAAATTAGACATATTAAAGAAGTACTACTATAAGATATTTATTTTAAATACATTGACTTTTTATCATTTTCTTACCATGATATTTTATATAATTGAAAGTTTAATTACTTTAAATTAAATAATACAAATTTGTAAGCATTATCAATATAAAATTTTATGTAACAATATATTAAACTCGTAACTAAGTTTAGATTTATTTATTAAATTTTAAATCAATTTAATTTAATATAACATAATTAGTTTTGAATTATGTTATTGAATTTTTTGTAAATAATTAGTTTATTTGAAATTAGTAATAAATACATTATTATTAAATTTTATTTATAAGCAATTATTTTTTTTAACTGTAATTATATTATTAAATTAGTTTTTGATTAATAATAATAAATAATTCAACTATTTATTTGATTAC
>JAQIWK010000488.1:0-15883 GCA_034695265.1 Dissorhina ornata | reverse complement strand
GAAATCAAATAAATGTTTTGTTTTTTATTTCAAATACTTTTCAAACAAAAAATTAATAAAGATTTTGCTATTATTTGAAAATTAATATATGATTTAAACCTTAAATTAAATAAATAGATATAGCAATCAAAACTGAAATAAACTAAATTTATTTGCTAAACAATATTTTGAATACTAACTAAACTAATCGGTTTGGCGGTGGTCTGGCCAGACCAACCAAACTGAGCACTTGTTGAATATTTGATCTCTCGTGTGGGTTGTGGGCCATGCAGTGGCCAATTAGTTCACACATCGGCCGACTAACTGTGGGATAGACCTGTCTCTGAGTCTCTGTCAGATTATTTTCGGTTAATGGTTGATAATCGGGCCTTCGAGGTATTGTAGGGTATTTGGTGCACATATAATGGTGAAAATTTCTTGTCCATGTATTGAATTGACTTTCATAACTGCCAATCAAAGTTGTCATCAAAGATAAGCCCAAACTGTAGATATCCATTGGCATTATCTGACAAAAGTCTGGTGAATCGTCAAACATCTCTGGAGCCGACCACAGGTTAGGCCTATATTCGTATCCAAACAAATAACCTGCCATTGGATCAGCTCTAGTGAATGATAACGATTCCTCAAAGTCTGTCAATTTGTATTCTGGATAACCACTTGGTCTTTGTTCGTACAAGATATTGGCCGGTCGTATAGCCAAATGGCAGATAAGGGTCTCAGGCATCTGGTTGTGCAGGTAGTCGACCGCTGAAGCAATTTGTCTGAACCATATGATCGCATCGTTTCCCGTCATATGTTGGTCGGGATAGGACTCGCAGAGACCATCGAGAGAGCCGGTCATCACATGCATTACCATACAGTGATAGTTGAAGGGAAATCCCAATGGGTGATTACTGCTGGGATCAGCTAGAAAGAAGTAATCGACAACTTTGACAATATTTGGATGATCGATGTACAACAAGGCCCGCACTTCCTTCAACATTCTGGTCACTGACACGGCTATGGATTCCCGCTGGCCATTGGCCGTCAAACGGTTATAATAATTGAGATTACAAACCTTAACCGCATACCGTATGTTAGTACCAAATTGACGGGCCCTCCAAATGGTGTTGTCAAACAGCTCATCGCCCAACCCGGCTATATTGTCCTCCAGTATAAGGTTGACCTGATCTCGCATTGCTTCAGCCAACACAACCCGAAACTGTTGCTGACCAAACACGCTGTCTGGGTTACCGTACTGGTCACCCGTGTGATCCCATGTATACTGAGTGAACTGCTGGTGAAACACAAGCGGCCGATTCGGTGGACCCGGACTCGAGACTAGATTGCCGAAGAACGGGTACCATATCTGGTCATTTACCCTGATAGCCATTTTGTGACCAACTTTTTGCGTTTGTATTGATTTTCAACTTTTATTTTATTTATTAAATTAAAAATTTGTTATAAATAATATCTATTTATTAATTTTAATAATTAAAATAAAGAATTATTTTTATTTATTTAAAATACTATTATTTTAAAAAAATAAATAAATAAAATTAAATATTGAAAAAAATTATAAAATTTATAAATTAATATTTACTTTGTTTTATATATAAAATTATCTGTTAAACTAAATTTAAGTTATAAAATAATACACAAGTGTAAAATTAAAATTAATAAATAGCTAAATACTTATTCAAACATACCATCAAATTAGTTAAATAAACCAGGCTCAAATTTGTGTAAAGTTAGATAGCAAGCTGGTCGACCCTCATAAGCCAAATGGCCAACTAAATTTCAAATATTTTTGAAAATATTATAATTTAAATCTTAAATATTAATGAAATAACTTTTATTTTCGAAACAATATTTTTATTGCTAATCAAACTAAACAAGATTTGTTTGTTAATTCTGGTCAATCATTTGGATCACTTGTTCAATGGTTGGTCTGAGGTCTGCGGTGGCCATACACTGGCCAATAAACCGACAAGTGTCCGGACTAACCGAGCCATATACAGTTTGCTGGATAGGTGTCAAGTGGTCAAAATTGACCAGGCTAAACACACTGGGCTTGAAGTGCTGTTCTGAATGATAGCACCAAATGTATTGCATAAACTGGTTGAACCAATCATCGGCATAGCCAGTGAATTCTTGTGGGAAACCAATTAAGTTAGTCAATAGACTACAACCCAAAGAGTAGATATCCATTGGCATCGCGTGCCGACCCTCCACACGTAACTCGGGTGGCGACCAATTATTGGGTCTACGGGGCACTTGGTTGGCCAACAAACGATCACCTTGTTCATTGCCTCTGGTAAATGCTGCCGATTCTTCAAAGTCGGTCAGTTTGTATACCCGATGATTGTCATCTTTGGGAAAATGGTCAGGCACATGATGTAACACATTGGCCGGGCGTATAGCTAAGTGGCAGATTATTGTCTCTCCCATCTGGTTGTGTAGAAAGTTGACGGCTGAGACAATCTGTCGGAACCATATGTAGGCCTGGGGTTCAGGCATACGATTGCCGGGAAGTGATTGTTGTAGTCTATCGAGTGAGCCCTCCATGGCTGGCATGAGTGTGCAGTGATAGTTGAAGGGAAAGTTGACACTGAAATCCTCGAGACTAAAGTAATCCAAGACTTCAATGATATTTGGATGTCGTATATACAACAGTGTCTGCACTTCCTTCAAGAGTTTGGTCACCGCTTCTCGTAAGGGCACTAATGGACGGTTGTTGTCGTCCATACGGGTGTAATAATTTAGATTACAAACCTTAAGGACATAATGATGGCGAGTGTCCGTAATGTCCCGCACGTGCCAAACGGAATTGTCAAACAGATTACCGGGTTGGGCTATATTTTGGCCCAATTCAAGTCCAACCCGTGTCCGCAACTGTCCACTAAACATGTTGAGTGACGGTCTCTGGCCAAACACATACGCTTGGTTGTCATACTGAGGACTCACGTTCCTCCACATATAGTGGTCAAACCTTGGATCAAAATATAGCGGCCGATTGGGTGGTCCAGTGGTCTGGACATGTTTACCGAAGAACGAGTACACTTTCTGACGAGTTTGCGGATCAATCCAGGTATTCATGATTTTGGGATCAACTCTTAACTTGTATTGATTCAAATCAATCTACTTTTTGGGTATTTTTAACTGTATTTAAAATTTTCTGTAAACAATATTTTGTCATTTAGTTAAATAATAAAATATAATATTTTAAATTATAATACATAATATTATTGTTTAAAATAATTAAATAAAATATTAAAATCAAATTAACAATTGGCGGATTAGTGTGTGATTTTGGTGATTTCAGTAACCTGGTAAAATTATTTGCTAACACTTGTTGCTAATCTTAATTGAAAATCAATTATAATTTAAATTTAATTAAATTTGTTTAGTAAGTCAGGCTGTTTTAAGTGTCCCAAGTAATTTGGCAATTAATTTGTTATTAATTTTATTTTAAAAGTTAATAAATTATAAAACATTATAAATTATTATAAAATTTAGTTAAAATTAAATTAAATTAAAAGTTAAATTATTATTTTTCTTACAATATTTGCTAATAATTTCAAATTCAAATAAATATCACATTTAACCGAAATATATGTTTATTTCAAAAACAATATCTTGTTTTGCAAACCAAACTGAACTAACCTTGTTGTGGTTGATTCATAGCCATCATCTGTTGAGCCATTGGAAGTATCGGAAGTATGTCTTGAATAGTGATCCTGAGATGTGATGGACACATACAACGACCAATTAGACGACGAATCCATGGACTAACCGCGGGATAGACTTGGAGTTGTTCGGGGGTCATATTGTGGTCGTGCAATGGCTCAAAAATAGGGGCCGGTATTTGATTGTCGTGGGTGTAAATGTATCGGAGAAAGTCTTGGCGCCAAACAAAATTGTGGACACCAATCAAATTGGTCATCAGACTCATGCCCAAAGAAAAGATATCCATAGCCCTGGCGTGTAGATTGTGTCCAAGATTAGCCAACAAAGCTGTGTCCGTCCAAATGTTAAGCCGAATATCAGGTGGAAATGGCAGCATATCTTCCTCGGGATGACCCGTTCGGGTGAATCCTCTCGATTCCTCAAAATCGGTCAATTTGTATATCCTTTGCCCGTCGGCTCCCGTTTTGTGCAAGATATTGGCCGGACGTATAGCCAGATGGCAAACAAACCAATCTGGATCACCAACTATCCCATTGTGCAAGTAGTCCACTGCATCCGCAATCTGTATGAACCAATCAAAAGCTTGGGGTTCAGTCATACGTTGGTTGTGTTGGGCATTCTGGAGCGCTTCCACCGACCCATCCATCAGATCCATGACAGTGCAGTGATAATGAACCGGAAAATTCATACCCGGGGCACTCCCGAGATTGAAGTACGCTGCGATGGCCATGATGTTTGGGTGTTGTAAGTACAGCAATGTCCGCACTTCCCGCAACATTTTGGCCACCGAATCTCGTAATGGTTCAATGGGAAATGCTGGGAATGCATCCGGGTGCATCCTGGTGTAATACTTTACATTACAAACCTTTAACACAAATTCCTGGTCAATCAAAGGGTCCCGGGCTTTCCAAACCTGGTTATCTTCTAGATTGTTAGGCTCGTCAGCTATTCGGTCGCCCAATACAAGTCTAGCATTCAACCACAATTGTTGACCAATTTGAATGACCGGTGCAAATGCAAACTCGGGTGCAAACCAAAACGGGTGCCACTGGTGTGGCCACTCAAGCGCATCAAACTGATCCGTATATCTGAAGTGCCACTGTTGAGTGGGGGGTCCAGTACTGCAAACCATATCGTTTTGAAAGAACAGGAACTCTAACTGTTGAGTTTGTGGGTTGAATCTAGCACGAACTGCCATGGTTTTATGATCAAACACTTTGCCCTGGTCAAATTCAATTGATTCAATTCAAATTGTAATTTTTTTTGTTTAATTAAAAATTTTCTATAAACAATAATTGATTAATTAATTAAATAATTAAGTTAAACATTTTCATTTTTTTTATGAAAACAATATTACTGTATTATACAATTTTAATTTTAAAACTAAACATTTAAATAAAATTTATATTTTTGAAATAAATAAAAAGTTATTAATTTTTTTTAGTCAACCCTATCCGCGAAATTAAAATAAAACTTTGTTATAATTTGAGACCAAAACTCTTTGCTTGTATTGATTCAAATCAATCTACTTTTTTGGGGTATTTTTAACTGTATTTAAAATTTTCTATAAACAATATTTTGTCATTAAATTAAATTATAAAATATAATATTTTAAATTATATTAAACAATATTATTAGTTATAATAATTAAATTAAATATTGAAATCAAATTAACAATTGGTGGCTGGGTGTTGGGGGTTTGCCTGATTTTAGTACCCTGGTAAAAAATATTTTTGCTAACCTTTGTTTCTAATCTATATTGTAAATCAAATATATATATATATTTAAAATATAATGTAAATTTAATTAAATTGTAATTAAGTGTTTATTTGTAAATTATGAGATTTACATTTTAATTAAACACTTAATTACTAATTATAATAATCATTGAATAAATGGTTAGTTTGTGTCAAACATTTCAATTAAATTGTTTTAAAGTTTTATTAATTGATAACAAAAATTGAAGTTTTGTTTAGTTTTAAACATATCTTAAGATTAATTCAAATATTAATTACAAATCAATTGAAATAAAAGTGTTTTGAATGTCAGGTAAGAGTGGAAGCGATTCAGTGATCACTTGTTTGGGTCCAAGAAGTGTTGGAATCGATGGCAGATGTCTTTGGCATCCGATCCGCCCTGAGTCTTGAGTTGAATCGCGGTTTCCATCAATTGATCCAATTGTGAGATAACCGATGACTCAAACTCTTGAGATTCACACAAATATGACAAACAATTGTCAATCATTTGTTGCATTTCTTCCACCAATTCATCCAAAGTCTGGTCACTCTTCAGGTCAGTCTTGACATCAGTCTTGTGGTCAGTGTTGACGTCACCGTCGGATGTAATCATCAATTGTTTATTGTCTTTATTTGCATCAATGGTATGGATGTCTTCATCGATCAACTGGTGGTCATTGAAGTGATTGTTTTCATCGATAATGAGATCACCGGAAGTGTTGGAAGCGTTGTCTTCGTTGTAGTCATTCATGTCTTCAATGTTTGACTCAATTATCGAATTTAGTGTTCAATTGAGTGTCGATTGCGTCACAAGTGATGGTCTCGTGTTGTGTGACGTCACTGACGACCCACCGATAGACCAATACTTTGGACACCAATTGATGACGAGTTTAGACACAAATTAATCGCATCTTTGGATCCAATGATTGACTCGTTATTTAAGAAATCACTTATTTTTCAATGATTTTGATCTCAATTTGTATCAAAACTTTTTGTTTTTAAAATTATTACTTCAAATGGTTTATAAAAGTTGTTAACAAAAAAGTTATAAACTTTTTAATCAATTAAATGTTATTTTAATTTAAATATAAAATTTAATTAATTTTAAGTTAATTTTGATTAATAAAACTATTGAATTGATTTCTAATTAAACATAAAACTATTTGAATATTGAATAAAAATAATTATATTTATAAATTATAATTAAAACTAATTAATCATTGTATAAATTTTTAATTTATTTTATTAATTAATTTACATAAATATACAAATAACAATTTATTTTGTTTTAAATATAAATATTATATGAAATTTATATGAAATAAAAGTTCAAAATAAATTATAATCTTGTGGTTTGTTTTCGGGACCAATTGAGGGATTATTGTGGACAAGAAACGACTGTGTCTTAGCTCTTTCGGGTATAGGATGAGGACCTGAAGAATCTGTTTTATTGGACACTTTATCGGCGGGCTCTTTGGGCGACGTATTGGCCGATGGATTGGCGGCCACTTCATCGTCGTTGTCATCCATTTTGATTGAAAACGTTTCCTTCAAATCATCTTTAGATGAATTATCCTTTTTGTGGTTCACATCCTCTTTACTCTTTGGCTTTTCTTTCATGTCTTTTAAATCATCTTTTGATTTAGTTTTGGTCATCGGTTTGGGAACCGATTGCTTCTTAGACCGCGGTTTAGGTTTAGGGCCACCAAATGTCAAGTAACCGATAAATGCGATGATAACTAAGCAAACAATTAGTATAACAAATATCACACAATAGACCCAAACGTATGAACCGTTTTGTATTTGTAATTCATTTGATATCTTATTTTCTGAACTCATTTTGCATACAAAATTAAAATTGAAACAAAATTTGGGATAATTTTTGTAATCTTTTGTATTAAAAGTTTAGTTACAACTGACGGTAAATCAATGTAATTTTTATGTAATTAGTGTTTTGTTAAAAGGCTATTGATTGGCACTTATTGTCAATTAAATATAAATTATTTAAAAGTTTTCAAAAATGTTTAATCAAATATTTGTCACGAGCAATTTTGAAGTTTTTAATTAGTTTTAATTAAATTATTTTATGTAATTTATAATTGCATTCAAACTTTATTTTATTTTCATTAAAATTATAGACAAATATTTGTTAATTAATTTACATTAATTATTAATTAATTGTTTAAATTGTTTGTTGTTGTAATTAATGCAATGAATGGCTTTAGAAATATATTTATAAAATATTTAAATATTTATTATATAACTATAATTTAATAATTTAATTTTTATTTCAGCTGAACAAGTAGTTTAACATTTAATTAAACATTTTAATAATTTATTTGTAATTTACTTTATAATTAAATGCAGTATGAATTTGCATTAAAATATAATTTGTAATTTTAATAAAACATTTCTATTAACTTTATGAAATTTAATTTTTTTAAATAAATAAAAGTTATATATAATTTATAAACAATTATCAGATATTTAATTGAAATTATTAAATCATAATTATGAATGCAATAAGAAATACAGAAATGCTTATTAATTGATAATAAATTGATAAATTATTTGTGCAAATATTGATTAATTAGTAGAAAAAATATAATTAATTAATTAATTGATTGATGCAATACTTGAACCCATCAAAATTGAGCATGATTAATTTCACGATCTAATCATGGGAAACACTGGTATTTCACGTAAAACATTTTTATTAAATAATAAATTTATTTTTTATAAATTAAAAAAAATTAGACGTTAATTTTATATTACGTATATTAAATGTAACAAGAAAAAACAGTTACCTAGTTCAACTAATTTAATCACACACGTTTAATAAATAAATGTAATAGTAATTGATAAATTGCATTAATTATATCTACTTTTAATTAAGTTATTTAATATTTAACGGGAAATATAACTTTCAGGCTATTTAGGATATTAATGTTTTATTGATTTAATATCACGTGTAATTAATGATACATAAAATTAGTGTTAGTTTTATATATGAAGTGTTTAATTAAATATAAATATATAAATAGAGAGTTAATTAATAAAATAAATATATAAGATGTGAAGCAATCAAAAAGCTAACTGTTTTACTAATAAATAAAAGTTTGTATTACAATTAAATAATAGATAATAAAATAATTTGTTGTCAATTCAAATAAACAATAAATATATTTTATTTTGTTATTTCGTTATGTTTTTGTTGCTTGATAACTTTAACTGATAATAAATTTATATATGATTTGTATATAAACTCTAATTAAACAAATTTTTTGACAAACAATTTAATATAACATTTATATAACTGAAAAAAGTATTGTAAAACTTTTTATTAAAGTTGTTAAACAATTAATGACTAATTAAATAATATTACTTTTATTAAGTGAAAAGAAAAATAAAATGGCTGTTAAATTAACTAAAATATCATATTTAAAAAGTATATTATTTGTATTAATTTTGTTAAATATCTTGATATCGGTTTGGATTTTAATACAAAAATCTTGTTTGCTGTCAAACACCGACGATGATGACCATCCCGACGATCATAATGTCCACCCGATTCTGGTACCCGTATATGCATTACTGTCCATATTATGTGCCTTAATATTTGGTTTATTAGGCATTTATTATACCAGCGAAGTGATCTTGTCCATTTATAGTATCTTCATGGTACTATTGGGTCCCATTTCAGTACTAGTGATGATTAGGACTCACTTTTACTTTCATCTGGTGTTTGATTGTACCATTTGTTTGACCACTTTATTACTTTTGCATACAATTAAAATCAACAAAAATATTGACTTAAATGTGGCCAATATGTTGGCCGCTCGTTCGGGACGCCGGTCAGCCTTAGTTAACAATAGTTTGACCACCGCTTACCTGAATGACAGCTTTCAAGCGGCCGATAGGCCACCAAAATATGAAGACATCGCCGCCGAGTTAAGGCCACCTAATTATGAGGACTTGTTTGGGCAGAAAAACAAAATATACGTGGTCAATGTTTAAATATATATTTATTTTATTAATTAATTAATACAAAACATTTGTGATATATTATAAAAAGAGTGATATTTTGTAATTAAAAACTTAATTTTGTTTGTAATTTAAACTTAATTTTATGCATAATATTGTTGTTGTTGTTATTGTAAATAAACAAATATAAACTATTTATCAATTTAAAAAAAATTACAACATTTAATTTTAATCAAACTTTTTTTATTGTTTTGTTTTGAAAACAAAAATTTGTAATAAATATTTTTAATCAATTAAAAAATATTTGTATTACAAAATCAATATCCAAAACCAAATACACTGTATTCAAAAATATTGCAATAAAATAGTAATTTTAACAAGTACAATTTTAGTTTACTTTATTGGACTATATTCCATGTGTATTAATTGCCAAGTAACTAGATGATAACAGGGTTAAATAAATAACTTTGCTTACAACGGTAACATTAGCCAATTGCTATAGTTATAACTTATTATCTTAACTATGGCTCAAAAAATTATTATATTGTTTAACAATATTATTATTATATTGTATTTATTGGGCTGTCATTAAGTAAACTCAAGATACAAATGTAGACCACATTTAAACAAAAGTAGTTTATAATTAAAACATCAAATAAAAAAAGATGGGCGGCAGTGATGAAAGTGATCCAGGTCAACAACCAACTAGTTTTACCGTTGTTTACCGGTCAACAAGTTTTAAAGTAATTAAATGGTGTGTAGTGGGTTTAATTGTGTTAAACTTGGTCAGTTCAGTTTGGGTGGGCATTTATATGACTAATCGTATCAATCGGATCCAAAGGATGGATGAATACAATACAAACTTTGAACAACTTGAACGACTTGGACACGACTATAAGCGTAAGGCCGAGATATGGAGGGGTATTATCATAACTGTTTTGGTCATCACTGACCTGATATGTCTTTTGGCCATTTTTGGTGTCATTCGCGAGCACTACTGTCTGACAATGGTTTTCGGTGTTATAATGTTAATGTACGCTATATTTGGTGCGGCCGTCCCGCACACCCGCGGCAGTGTCAGTGCTTGGGTGGTCTCGTTTGCCGCCGGAGTTATCACACTTTTATTTGGTCACAAAATCCGTGTTGAAGTCATTCATCCGACCATTTATTCCACACCTATTGATGACTAGTTTATTACAATTAATTTACATTTATATTTAACTAAAATTTTTTGTAATTGTAGTTATAGTTTATATTAATTTGATTTAGCATTTAGCTAGTAACTTTTTACTCATACATTATTTGTACAAATTAAAATTTAAAGCTAATTATTGAAAAATAAATTATTTATTATACACTTTAACTAGTTAATTTTTTATTAAATTGTTCATAAAACATTTTATATTTGTTTTGTAATGTTTGTAATCTAATGTAATTTTCAAATATCTATAATTTGTTTCAAAATAATAACATAAAACACTCATTAAATGTAATACTAGTAGTAAATTATTAGTTTGTTTGCTATTTTAAATGTAATTATAATTTCTTGTGAAGTGTTTAAAAGATTACTTTAAAAATATTTATAATAAATTTTTGTTTAATGAAATCATTTAGTATTTAAAGATAAATATTTCCGTTTATTTTTTATATTTCAAGCATTTTCCTGGATTTGATTATAATTTATAACAAAACTAATGACAAATATTGATGTTTGAATTGAAAACTAACGGTAATAAGTATTTGGCAAACAAAGCAAAAGTGCAAAAAAATTATTAATATCAAAAAAAGCCTATGTTATCTAACGGGTACCCTGAGCAACTATCGGCATTAGCATAATAATAATTTTAGTTGAGTTAGGTAATTTGCTACCAAAGCAAGCAACTTTTGTATATGTGATACACACAATGAGCCGTCATTTTTATAAAGTTAATAACATTTTTAATTAACATTTTAAATGTGCTTTCAATGTAACCATTGGTTTACGGGTACAAAATGGGTCGACCGTTAAATTATTTCAATGATTTACATTTGCATAACAGTTACCGTAGTCTATCATTTAATTTGACCAAGTGGATTTTAATAGCCTTTATCATAATCAATATATTGAGCTCTATATGGGTTGGGCTTTATTTGGAGAAAGCCGTCAAACGGGCGATGAATGAGTTGCCCGACGAGGACGGCCACTATATTCACGGCGATCGCAGCACATCCAGCAAAGTGTGGAAAGCCTTTGTGATCGCCGTTTTGGTGATCATTGATTTGGTTAATTTGATTGGACTGTTTGGTGCCATCAAAGAAAATTATAAGATTACATTAATTCACGGTCTGGTGCTGATGGCCTACGCGGTCTTTTCGGCCGTATGTGACTATACGCGCGGCAGCTATTCCTCATGGGTTGTCGCCTTTGCCACCAGTGTCTTAGCGTTTGTCTTCACCCATAAGATCCGTACGGAAGTGCTTCAACCAACTGTATATACATCCCCACCGCCAGCCGTTTAATTATATTTAATTACTTTTAATTTTCATTTATTTTTTATATAACTTTTATTCATATTTTATTTTTATATTTTTAAAAATATTTTTTTAATACATAAAACTTTTATCAAGACTTAATGGCAGATCCAATCTGTGCCTTATATTGTATATAAGATTTTTTTTTAAACTTATGTTTTATTTAAATTTATAATAATTTTAATTTAATTTAGTTATATAGTGTGTCTATTATACCGGTGATTTGATAATGTATTTAAAATATTCAAATAAGTAATAATAGGTGGCACAAGAATATTCATGCTAACTTATGCTAAAACTTACCATGATAAAAATTAACTTAATTAACTATATTTTATATTATAGTTTGTAGTTTTATTTTTATAAATATAATTTGTAATAGAAAATTTTAATTTATTATAATTATTATAATATAATTATATTGTAACGGATGAATTAGTATCAATAAAAAAGTAATTATTAAAATAAATTAACTATAGTTACGCCTAACCAATTGTATATAACATTTTGTATTTTATTATTATTACAAAATTACAATTATATAAAAAGTTTTGCATGAATTAATGTAAATCAACACGTGTATATTCAATAATAAACTAGATACAAATCTAAATGTAATTTGTTATATAAAAAATTGTCACTAATTTAGCCAAACCTTCAAATATTTTGCAAATAAAATATTAGTAAATTTGTTTAAATTATTTATTTTAAATGTAAATTTACTTTCAATACAAACAAAAATAAATAAACCTAATAAATTGTCAAAAAAATAGTTTTCAAAAAAGTCTAACTAATAAATTAATTAAAACAAAATCTTGAAAGATTTGTGTTTGAATTAATTTATATACAAATAAAAAACAAACAAAACTATTTAACATTATTGCTTCAATAGGGAAAGGTTGTTATTTTTGTGTCTTTATATTGGATTAAATTGTTCCTGTTTACAAATAAAATAAAATAAAGTTAATATAATTTCAAATATAAATAAAATGTTTAATTCAAAAGTGTTATGTTTAGTCAAATATTTAGTTATATGTTTGAGTAGTATTTATATAATAACCAGTGTTTGGGATTCACCGGACGTATTGACCGATTATATGAATTATTGTCAAACAAATGAACTAAAATGTGATGAAATTAAATTACTGTTCATTGTATTGATTATTATATCAATAATTGTCACTTTCTTGGGCATAATCGCCGCATTGGTGCAAAACTATACACTATCTATGGTATTGTCTGTATTGAAAATATTGACTTTTATATTAATGTTTGCCCAACACATCCATCAATCACTGGCTGTGATTGTAGTGAATATTTTGATGATTTTGTTTGGTTTTTTATTTTCATACATACTTTGGCTTAAATCCGAGCGAATCACTGAAACCATTGTATTGTTAACCCAAGAGTTAATGTCACCATAAAATTGTATATAAAAAATTTTTTTATTAATTAAATTTTTATATAAAATATAATTTTATTCATTAAATAATTATTGATAATAATTTATATTAATTAATTTTATAATTAAATAAATGTTTTAAACAAATATTTTATTTTATTTGTATATTTGAATAAAAAATAAAAAGTTTTTTAAATAATTTATTTTTTTGTTGCAAATATTTATTTTAATAGATTTTAAATATTTAATATTTTAATGCTTTAATGCTATTATTATAAATTTTTTATGTTCAAAATAAATATAATTGAAAAAAATATATAACTTTAATGATATTAAAATTAATATTTAATGTATTTTTATACTTGTTTGAGTTAAGCAAACAAACAAAAAATGCAAACATTAAACACAATTTTATTTATTAATTAATTGTTTCCCAATAATGACTTTTTTACACGAAATAAATTGATCCAATGATGTCTTCAGTTATTGAATTTATTTGCGATTAAAATAAAAATCCATTTAACTATTAATTTAAACCAAAAAATAGTAATTAATTAAATGTAAATCATTTTAAAAGTAATTAAAAACTATTGAATACAAACAAAAAGACAAATGCCTTTAAATTAATCAAAACCTTTTGACGGCAGTCCTAAGTCCGGGACCGCGGGCCACGTCATACTGTGCCTCTTCGTGTCTAATCATATACAACATTATCACCGAAAGTGTCGATATAGTGAATGGTATGACAAAACAAGTGATGCTTCCTCGGAGATAAACACTGCAAATGCCGTACATTGAAAATATTAACGCCAATAAAGCCGTTGCCATTACCCAGGACCGTTTATCACCCCATACGCCCATCATCAATACTAGATCAACTAAGTCGGCAAATATGACCCAAAACAAGGCATTGATGTACCAGCTATTCACGGCCGCTCGGGCCGACGGGTCATCTCTAGCCCATCTATACTCCCAATCCCTTTGCCAAGTGGTAAAAAAGCCGACCCATATAGAGCTGACCACAAGTAGGATCATAAACACAATTAATGTATATTTAATGGCTTTAAATTCACCACTTCTGGGGGTATATCGGCTCAAACTCGCGGAATAATGGCTCAGACTATGAGTACTTCTGTGAAGACTTCGGGCAACCATTTTGTGGTCAAATTTTAATTACAATTATAAACACAAATATTTATATAAATTTATACTATTTTAATGTTATGTATTTTTTTTTATAAACAACTCATTTGAAACAATTTGTTTTGTAAAACTAAATTAGATTTGGAAATAAAAAATACTTTTATAAATTACAAATATAATTGTTAAGTTTATGCTCATTAAATATTGTATATCTAAATAATAAAGTTTTTATTTTAAGGCATATCTTGGATACCAATTGTGAATCACTTCCGATTTGTTTATTACATTGATATTTACTTTTATTTTATTTATATTTCTTATTATTATAATTATTATATATATTTATAAAAACAATTTATTTATATTTTAAAATTTTTCAATGTATATTTTTATAAGGTATGAAAATTATTTTATTTATTTATATAATTTTTCATATTTTTGTTTTAAATATACTTTTACTAAACATTTTACTAATTAAAATAGATAAAGAATAATTATTTTAATGCTAAATTAGTGATCAAAAATATTTATATTATAAAAATTTATTTATAAAATAATTATTTAATGGCATAATTAGTAAAGTTATAATTAATATACTAATTAATTGGTATCTAATTGCAAACTGAAAGAGGACAACCTATTTTATAGCCTAAACACTCAGTGATAACAACACAAAAAAATAATTAATATATTAATTATATTAATAAATTGCTCTCAAATTCTTGTATTTAAAACATATATAAATAATTAAAATGATCAGACATTTCTAGATGAAAAAAAAATAAATAAAAATAATCAGCAATATAAAAACCAGTAAAAGTATAAATAAAATTACAGTGAAATTCTTAGTTTTGATAAACAAATTATGGGATAAACAAAAAAAATATTATTGTTATAAAACTTAATGTAATAAAAGGCAATTCTTGTAAATATAGTGCAATATATATATATAACAAGATTTGGTGCTACATTTTTTTTTCTTGGTGGGTGATTGTGGTGGTTTT
Organism: Dissorhina ornata; assembly: GCA_034695265.1. Lineage (NCBI taxonomy): Eukaryota > Metazoa > Arthropoda > Arachnida > Sarcoptiformes > Oppiidae > Dissorhina > Dissorhina ornata. Next base: position 434 of record JAQIWK010000488.1, on the reverse strand, counting down.
AGACAGAGGTGAATCAGTGTTTTATATATAAATTTATATATATATAATTTAGTGGTAATATTGTGTATATATTACATCAAATCATATGATTATATATAAAATATAAGGCAAACAGTCAGTTGCCTGAGCCGTACATATATGCGACGAATCGCTACTCCGTTAGCATCACTACAAGTATTGTTTGGACGGCTGTTATAGTCATTGCTGTCAACCATTTATTTTCCTCATACAGTGATAGAGAGTACAGAGAGTTTTTGGTCGAAAAATTTCATTCACTTTTTGCATAAGATTTTTATTCAGTGTTTAAAAGATTTTATATTTAAAAATATATTTTTTTTGCAACTAATTTATTAGTTAATTAAAATAGTGCTTATAAAACACTATTCAATGAACAAAATATCAGTTTTATTACTATTACAATAGTAAACAATATG
>JAQIWK010000487.1:0-15892 GCA_034695265.1 Dissorhina ornata | reverse complement strand
GAGAGAGAGAGAGAGAGAGAGAGAGAGAGGCTAGTGTTGAACCAAAATATATAGAATTTATATATATAATACCCAAATATATACGGTGTATATATAATACTTTATATTCTGGCTGTTTTATTATTGAGGTTCACTAGATTTACAGCTAGTAATTGGTTTTATGCTAATAAAAGTTGAATGTTTTATCAGAAATGGCACGAAATATATATTACTGGTGTGTATATATCGGGTGCGCCAGAGCTGTGTTGGCAAATACAATATAATTCATACAATAGTTTAGTATTTAATATAATATTGTGCTCTTAGGGAGGAAAGAGTAATTTGAATGCTTAAAACCAAATAATGAATGCTCACCTCCTTATAGTTAGTTAGGCTGCGCTGGCAATCAATTATTGTTTTTATTTAGCAAATAATGAGTATTTCATTATTATTCAATAAATTTAAATATATTTTCTATTCATTTGTTTTCAACAAAAACAACTAAAAATTGTTTTCAAATACTACTAAATCCTACTATAAATCCCATAAACTTTGACCTTTTTTATTCATAATGTTTCAAATATTAATTTTAATATAAATACTTTTTATTATTAATCCATTCAAATAGACATTCAGATAGGATCAGACAATTTGTTAATCACATAAAAATGTGAATAAAATAATAATTATTATATAAATATAAGTAACAATAAATACATTTATTATATTTTGAATTTTGTTTAACAAAATACTAATACATAATAATTATAAATGAATTAAAAACTTCAACCATCTGTTCGTTGTTTTCAACAAAAGTATAATTATTAATCAAAAAATAGTTTTTTTTCTCATTACATGTCTTCACATTATTGTAGTTGAGATAAATATTTGTTAAACAAAATAATACAATCAAGAGATGAAAATATATTATACCATTATTTTCAAACACCATTTGCGTGAAAATCTCTATTCATTAGTTATTGAATATAATATAAAACAAAACACTTTTCATATATAAAAACACTTTAAAATAATTAATAATCATTTTAATGATTATTAATTATCGAAGTTTTACAACTAGTTTTACATTTAGTATAATAAATATTTTAATATATAAAAAAAGACATTTGCTTTTGGATATCTCATTAGATTTTTTGAAAATACATTTTAAATAAAATTTTCAAAATTATAATTAAAAGTTAGAAATAATTTTTTAAAATTTTTCATTTAAAGTATAATTTATATCTAATAATTAAAATTTAATTTATTAGATAATATATATTTTTATTAGACATACTTTATTTTATATTTAATTATTATTACAAGTTAAATTTGAATTTAATAATTATTATTTATTAATATATTAAAAATTAAATAATAGATTAAAAAAGTCAAGAGTTTGCTCTTAAAACTTAAATTACAAAATATTTAATATTGTTTTAAAAGTCATTCAAATTAAATATAAAGGACAAAACTACAAAACATTAAGCCTTGTCTTATATTAAAAGCATTATATTCAAAATGAATAATTTATTATTTATAAAAGCAAATAAAAATGCATACTATTATTTTAATATTATATAAATTTATTCAAATGTGTTTGTTTAAAATATTACTTTAAGTACTATAAATATTATTTTAATTAATATATTTATAATTTTAAATAATATTGAACAATACTTTAAATTTGTTATAAAAATAACTATTAAAATTTTAAATATTATAAATAATAGACATATTACTGTCTATTATGTTGAACTCATGTTTATAATTTGGTCATAACTGAGATACTTATTTATATTTATAATGATTATCAGTAGTCAGTAGTGTATTGTGTTTTTAGACAGTAATGGTCTCAAAAAAATAATTGAAAGCAATGTATGGTTTACTTTCATTAATGTTTTACTCAGAGTTTATAGACAAAAGAGAGTCCATCTTTATTTTTGGTATGCTAGTAAATATCTCTCTCTCTCTCTCTCTCTCTCTCTCTCTCTCTCTCTCTCATTTACTCTTACTCTCTAACCCTTAAACCAATTGCTAAGTGTGTGGATAAGTAAGTCCAACGAGAAAGTGTGTATAACCTACTATCTTACAGTCCCAGTTGTCTATTGCCCAGCGCTGCACATCATTACTGATGTGCGAGGGATGATGTGAGAGGGAATGGCAGCAAAAATATAGCCATAGTATGTCCACTGTTTGGATAAAAACACTACTTAATAGTTGATGTTTTGTGTGTTGGTCTCTCTCTCTCTCTCTCTCTCTCTCTCTCTCTCTCTCTCTCATCTCTGTCTATATTTGGCGACTGTTTGCGATGTAATCTAAAACCATTGCATTTGAAAAGAGAAAGAAAACAAAAAATTTGAAGCAAAAATATTTTTGTTATGTGTTTTTGAGCTCTTTTTTGTGTACATTTAAAGGCAATCGAGAGCCAAATGTAAAACAAAATTGCTGTATAAAAGAAAACGACTACTAGTGATGTGATGTAAGAATAGTAATACTAGTAGTAGTAGTTGTCAGTTGTTTTGTGTTCATCTCGTTTTATGATTTGATGTAATGCTGTGGTAATGTTGCTGCTGCTACTGATGCCGGTACTCCTAATTCTCTCTCTCTCTCTCTCTCTCTCTCTCTCTCTCTCTCTCTCTCTCTCTCTCTCTCTCTCAAGCAATGAGTGTTTTCAATGCTGTAATCAAAAGCAACATCAAAAAAAGATCATCAGTTTCTTTCTCTATATTTTTTGTGTTATTTATATTTTTCTTGCAATTTATTTGAGTTTTGGTTTCATATAAGAAATCAGTTTATATACAAAAATATAAATTTTATATACAATACATATAACTCTTCGTAAAAGACCTTTTACGTTTTCAATCGATGCCCATATAATACTTTTATACATATAGCTACTATTGGTTCTGATATATATGGCAATATATATATTGTTTGAATTATATAAGATTGGTGATGGTTGTAGAATATTCCTGATAGTAGTGGCAGTGTTTTTGGGTACAGTGTATATATGTGCTGATGTGGTGGCAAATAGTAATTCCTAGATGTGAAAAGCATGTTTGAAAAATCTTAGAAAATGTTGTATAAATGTAAGTTTACTCTCTCTCTCTCTCTCTTTCTCTCTCTCTCTCTCTCTTTCTCTCTCTTATTCTTTCTTTCTCTCTATTCTACATTGCAATGCATCACTAGCTATAAGCCATAATCCAACTCATGCTTTATTTGCTCTATTCATTACTCACTTAAATTCCATCACTCCATACAACTATACATGGTATGGTATAGTAGTGTCTACCATACCCTACCATAACAACCAACATTACCATCATCATCATCCAGTACACATACACTTTTATACATACAATTTAATTTACAATCGATTAAATTGATTACAAGAGCACTTAATAATAATAATAATAGTAATACATATATACATGCTATAAATATAGGTATTATATAATATATTATTAATGTTATTATTATTATATTTTAAGGTGAAATATATGTTTCAATTGAAAATTTGACAATTTTTAATATTAAGAAAATTGAGCCCATTATATAAGGGCTAATATATTGATACAATACAATAACAGGCAGACTATACACAATCCCCTTATCCCTTAATGGGCTTTCATTTTTATCAAATGACTTCAATGTATTATATAATATCTATAGACTATAGTAATCATCAAACAATGTTTTTTAGTGAATAAAAGTGTAAAATAAATGTTACATAAAATGATAAGACATTGTATATATACAATTTATATAGTGTGCACACAATATGCTGTTCACTTGCGATACATATAATACAATATACTTTTATTTATTGTTTGTACAATACTTTTTGGTTATAAATTATAACTTATAATGAATTAGTTTTATTATTAAGTTTGTTTTTGTTGTTGAAAGCAACTATCAAATGCTTTGAAATGTATTAAAACTATAAATTTTAATATTATACAAATATCAAGCATTATTCAAATGAGTTGACAAATAATTATTTTTGTTATTAAAAAAAAAATACTCAAAGTTTTGTATTGAAAACATTTTGCACATTACAAGTGTGGACAGCATTTCCCGTATATTATATATTCTCACTAAACTCTCTCACTATTATTATTATATATTGTGTGTAAATATGGTTAGTCTTTCATATAAATGCTATTTATGGTCAAAATTGCAAGACTTACCCAATTTTATTGTATATGTACTCTATATCTGTATACTATTATACGCTTTTATATAATACTTTAATATTGATCCGATGTAACCGTACAACACATTTATCCAATGCAACGCCAAAAAACCGCAAATAAATAAGTTTAGGAAATTCAGTCAAACATACAATAGATTATAGAGAAAAATGAATTCTCTCTCTCTCTCTCTATCTCTCTCTTATATTTACAATGCTTTTGACTTTTATATTAAACAATTTTCATGCATTCAATGCATTTATATATAAAACGGATTCAATCGTTAATCAAATTATTCATTATTATTTTTGTTAACTAATAATAATAACAACAAATTCAAGTATTAGTAAACAATTATAGATATTTAATTCAATTAATAAATAGAAATTTATATAAAGTTTTAAATAATTATTAAATAATTTAATTACATTATTCTAAAATTAATATATTTAAAACTGTTTTATCAAAGTTTCAAAAATAAATTAAATAAGGAAATGAAAGAAATATATATATATATATATAAAAGTTTTCCAATAAAGTAAAAGAGCTTTTAAGAGATCAAATGTCTTCAGCAGTTTAGATGATAGAGTCATAAGATGGTAGAGTAAAGTCAGACCGTTTTTTTTTCACCATCCCTATTTTTGATTATAATTTCAATGATATGAATGACAATTGAATTTGAATTTCTTTGCAAAATTCATGCAAATATATGTGTCTGTGAATGTGAATGAGAAACTTGAAACTTATTTTATTTTGTATTTATATATAAATTTAATACTATTTTTTATGATACTCTGGCAAATTTCTTGCGAGTCAACGACAAACACAATTAGTTTTATTTTTTGCTTTTGAAAGGATAGGGAGAAACCTATTTTAATGAATACAATAAAAGTTGTAGCAAAAAAATCAATTTTTTAGTTTGAATAGAAAATAAATATACGGATCTTTTTTTTTGTTACCCTAGTTATATATTTTATTTTAGTTTAAACAACAGTCAAAAAATCAAATTAAGCAACAAAATGAAATAAAATTTATACTATTATTTTTTAGTTATAGTATTCAGCGTTAAAAATAACTTATGTTTAGAAAAATACTAACAAACAAATAACTATATAATAAAATATATATCATAATAATAATATCAAACATTTTATTGATTGAATTGATTATATTTTTATCCTACATTTGTATTTAAACTTATTTGATTTGTTTATTTCAATTGCAAATTGTTTTATATTCATAGAAATAGTTTTATATATTGAAGTAATTTTTTTATTAATTTGGTAATTAAAATGAGTAGAGAGAGAGAGAGAGAGAGAGAGAGAGAGAGAGAGAGAGAGAGATGAGTATAGCAAATTCAATATTAATAATAAGTGTATAATAAATGAATGAGTATTTTCATTGAATGGAGTCATTCGTGCGCTACCGCTGTGTCAGTGACTGATTGATGCAAATTTCCTAAACCATCACAACATCATTACAACTGAGCTCTGACTCTCTTTCTCTTTTTCTTTCTCTCACTATACCATTGCTTTCACAAATGGATGCAAACCTTTTGCAGAGAGAGAGAAAGGGGGATAGAAAGTCATACAAGAGTTGCACAAAACTTTGTTCAATACACACACAAAATATATACATACATTCAATATATTTTGCTCTCTCTCTCTCTCTCTCTCTCTCTCTCTCTCTCTCTCTTCTGGTCATATATTCAATAGTTTTTGTACCCAAAACTTCTGCACGCAATCCATAAATAAATTTCTTTTGATGGAAATCGTAAAGTTGTCCACATTTTTGTTGTTACGATCGCCTTATTAACAGACAGTATATATTATATATTGTATGTATACCAGTACATAGTGTCAGGCAAAAAGTATTGACGTAAATATACTGTATATAAGCAAAAATAAAGTCGCCTTTTATATAGCTTAGTGCTCCGGAAATTGTTCGCTCAAAATACATTATCATTAACATTGCCTAACATTATAGACCTTACAGAGTATACCTCTAAATATAAAAGTATAGCACAAAACACCGTTCAGTCATTTAAGTTGATTTCATACATACACTGCATTAAACAGTATATTTATATAATATATATAAATATCTATAGCTTATGACTGCTATATTTTTTTGGTAATAAATACATCAATAATAGGTTGACTTATGTAATAAAAATATAAAATCTATTATTTTTATCAATTTTTTGTATATAACTCAAAATGTCTAACAACAAAAATGTTTAAAGATATTGTCGTAACTATTTTTGTTGTTTTCCTTTTTAGTTGCAAAACTTTTTGTCTGTCTTTTATTCAAATACTCGTTTGACATTTAAGTAGAAAAATTAGTGCAAAGAATATTGATTTCTATATAAATATCTATTGGATAACAAATAAATAATGACATAATATGCCGGTCAGTATGGTATGTAACTGTACTATACTTTAACTGTATGTATGTCTGTGTTGAGTAAGTTTATTGAATTTGAGGCTTAGATTTGGATCCAATTCCGATCGCAGAATATATTAATAATGTTGTGTTGGCTTTAATGTGTCCATCCGTGCTGTCCATCTCTCTCTCTCTCTCTCTCTCTCTCTCTCTCTCTCTCTCTCTGACACTAAGACGTGTCAAGTATTTTATTTAATGTTTATATATTTGATATAATATAATGTATATATATAGCTTATTTAATTTCAAAATAAATTTTAACCTAGAATAAATATAACAAAACAAAAAATAAAACTACAACATACAGACTGTCGAGAAGCAAAAATTGTAATTATCTTTACTGTATTGTAAAAATTTATATTTTTAAAATTTTTTATTGATTTTATAATTTCATAAAAGATATTAGTGAGACAGAGAGGGATGTATACCAAAAAATGTTGTATTTTATGGCATCAAAAAATTATATTCTGAAATGTGTGTCAAATCGGCTGAAAATTCCTGACTTTGGCTTCACTTGATAAATGTCACACAAATTCCTGTACTACTATTCCGTACCTAAACTTTTATCCTGATTTTTGTTCATAAGATTGGTCTCTAGTATACACTATATGTCATGGTATTGATCTCTCTCTCTCTCTCTCTCTCTCTCTCTCTCTCTCTCTGCTCTGCTCTTTATACTATAATATAATTTTAAATAAATTACAGTATATTTTAGCACTAAAAATAGCCCCAAAAAAATTTGTTTAGCATTTCCTATATTTATAATAATGAGCATTATTACTACATACTACTCTATTATAAGCAATAGCATAACTCATTTATGACACAAATGGACTCAATATATCAATAATGAGGTAAAGAGTAATATAAAAAATACAAATTTAAATTATAGTAATTGCGAGCATTGAGTGAATAAATTACAAATTCAAGACAACAAGAGAGAAATAAGGGGAAAATAACTATCGTTTTTATTATCATATTTATTATATAATATAAAATTAATGATTTACTAAAGATGGATAACAAACAAACAACAATAAGAAAGGTTAGCATTTTTGTTGTCTTTTTGGTCATTATATCAGTATATCAGTATAGCTCATTTCTGGCCCTCATAAGATTGTCAGAGCAAACAGGAAAACAAAAAATATTACTTTAATATTAGGGTTATTTAGACTAAAAAATACAATATTAAATCTTGGGTTATTTTTGTCAAAAAAGTATTTATATATAAATGATTTTGCAGATGAAAAGAAGTGATACAGTTTTGATTCAAATATACTTATATGATAAACACCAAATCAACGTCTCTCTCTCTCATTCTGTGTATTGACATTGAAATACATTTCTGGCAAAACTGGTCGTCTGTAGAGTTGAGTAAAGATAAGAAATACTTTAAACGAAACGAACCGTCTTTTTCGACTATATTTTTAACAACCAATACATTTCTAAACTTATACTGAATGAGAGAGAGAGAGAGAGAGAGAGAGAGAATCTTTGAGAGTATACTGAAAGGTTGAATTGAGTGATGCATTTAGAAATGACACGTTATATACGTTATATAACTTTAAATTTAGTCAATCGATTGAGACACACAATACTAGTCCTCTCTCTCCCATTATTGGCCCCTCTATTGCCCTTTAGCTCTGGAAGTCCAGCTCTAATGTGGAGACAATTCTAGGTTTAAAGTAATACTTCTATGATTTTATAGATTCTCTTAAATTTTTATATATTTTTCTTTATTGTCTTCTTCTTTGACTTTATTCTCTGACTTCTCTTTGTTTTAAAATTTGTCTTTTGTTTTGTCGACCACTACTGAATTCTCCCACTGAATGCCATTACATTTGTATATAAACAGAAAACAGCACACATTCACAACAACATTCATATGGCAACTGGCATTCCGTCGCGTATTAGCCAAACATATTATTGAATTTTTTATATTATTTTGTTGTGATTTTTGTTTTTTCTCGTCTAAACTCTCGTCAAATACTTTTGACTGTATTTTCATTTTCATATAATTGCCATAAAATTCCATTCATTTATTGAATTTATATTTTATTGTTTTATTTTCTCATATAATGCACACACGAATTGACACACAAAATGTCCGTCCATTTTAAGCATTTATTATTTTTCTCGTTGAAAATACAGATAATATGAGTTTTAAACTAATTTATCCTATAAAATAGCCAATACTTTTTTAGGTTAAAACTCATTAAAAACAATAGTTATGTCTAAGTTGTTTGTGTTTTTAAAATCCTTATATATATATATATAAGAATTTAAAAAATATAATATAATAATAATAAATGGATTTAATAGAGAAGAAAACAAAAGGTTTTATCATTTGGACACAAAAAATAAGTAAAGGCGATAATAAGCTAATAAATAAAATGCTGTATATTTCTAACAACAAACTAAAGCTAATAATCTAAAACTGCATTTAAAATCGTTGTAAACTGCAATTCATTAGCTTTTTAGTAGAGACTACAATACAATTGAAATGAAAAGCGTTTTTTGGGAATTAGGAGAGAGAGAGAGAGAGAGAGAGAGAGAGAGAAATACTGTTAAAAACTCAAAACATTTTAATAAAGAAGTTTGTTTTTGTACTGAAGAGTGAAAGAGATTTAAAGCGGATCTAAAAGAAAAGCTCAAAACAAACTTTTCATTTAAAAAAAATCTGTGTTAAGACTACACAAAGAAAAGGCATAAAACAATTTTTGCGGATAAAATATAAACTATTTTTTTGGTGCTTCATTTGAAATGTTTTTTTTGTTTGTTATATATAGAGAGTATATATTAAGTTTAATAACATATTCTCTATGTAGTCATTCAGATAATGATATTTTTACGTTTTATTTTCACTATTTCTTCTTTTGTCCGATAAATAGCTTAAAAAAGTGTTCACCAATTGTCTCAACTCATCAATAAATGTTTGTAATGAAACTACTCTAAGATTGTCTACCATTTTAATGGAAATTTCATATCAGTTCACAACAATAGTTCAATGAAGATGAGTCTCATATTAAACTATTGTATTGTGTATTGTATTGTCAGTAAAGGAAAATAGTAGATGAGAGAGAGAGAGAGAGAGAGAGAGAGAGATGTTGCTAATGGATGTCCAACTAACTAAAGCAATGGTTTATATCATATGAAACAATAAGAGAGAAATTCTTCATTTTATCGTTTATTATATGTATGAAAGTCTCAAATTGATTGCATTAAGCATTGGGTTCTGTATTACAATTACCAGTAGAATAGTTGAGTAGTTGTGTGTCTCTCATCTATTTGGAGTACAAAAACTTTTACTCAAACTAATGCTAAACTCAAATCCAGTTGTCTCTGTTTGGCTGACTTTGTGGCCATTATTTGCACTCATTTAGAGTTAACTATATATATAATATCTTTATCTATATCTGTACATCAAATACAGTGTATATATTTTATTCACATTTCCATACATTCAATCTTTTTTCTTCTCTAGATATTTGATACTCTTTTAGTTTTTTTTCTCTCTTTTTCTTCTTATTTTCCTTTTCTCTCTCAACACACTTCTGTTGATGTACTCAATGTCGCTTTCAGTCTTTATTCTCTCTCTCTCTCTCTCTCTCTCTCTCTTTCTCTCTCTCTCTCTTTCTCTCTCTTTATTAAAAACTTATTTTTAAAAAACAATAGACTGTATGTTAAGACAGTTTTCCTTATAATTATAATAATTTTTAGTAATTTTTTATTAATATTTAAAACATTTTTTGGTTGAATAAACTTAAAAGATATTTAAAACATTTTAAAATAAAACAAAATGGGTTTCGAGAGCTCAATTAAAAACATTTATTTTTACATTAAATTATTATTATTATTACAATATTTAATTATTAATTAATTAATTAATTTTTTATTTTTCAATTTATAGGTAAGCGTTGATACAATTTATTAACAAAAATACTATTGAGTTTCTCAACGATTTAAACGCCAATTCAAAGCCATTTAACTAAAATAGTAAGCAATTTATATAAATATATTTCTATGAGATTTACTCGCTTTTAAATGTATATACAAACCATTCAAACAATAAAATATATTGAAAATAAATTTTTTAAATGTTACGGTATGTTATCTCTGTATAATACATGTGAATGTGTGAAAGGACATGGCTATTGTTTAGTGTTAGGTCAATGGTAATGTAGGGAGATATAAAATAATGTTTGTAACAGGGAAAGTTACCTATTTTTTTTTGTATCTAGTCTATTGTTGTATACATGTATGTATTATACCCTGTTGACAAGTGATGTCTAGCCTGTATATGTATATGTGGGGGCACTGGTAGGTGAATGGCACAGGTATTTTTTGTGGTTACAACTATTACCAAAGTCATTTTTACAAATAAATTTCAAACATAACAACAACCAAACCAAACAATTGGCATAAAAAATATATAAATGAAAAATTAATAATACAATACAATGTATCAAAATTTTTTATACAAATCAAATGGTTTTCAAAGTCAGCTTAAAAAGTGAATGAAACGAAACGATATAAAAAATCTTTTAACATATAATATAATAGATATTTAAAAAAATATATAATTAAATAATTTTTTACATAAAGATTTACAAGAGATTGAGTACAGAGAGTAGTATCTATGAGTGATAGTAGGGATACTATGGGGGCTAACCGTATGGGACGGGTAGGGTATGGCTATGACTGACTGACTGTTGCCTATCTGTGAAAGTGTGACAAAAGAAGATAAATATATTTTACAATAAAAAAAGTTTAAAATTGAAAAAAATATAATAATAACAACAATAAAATATAGCTTTCATTACACAACATGTGATATATATTTCGCTGTTTGTTATCATTATATATGTATTGTTGGGGGAAATGGGAACCACAGGAGGCTTTTCCGTGTGGTTTAGGTATTGTTTTTTGGGATTAACGCCAGGGCTATGGGGTAAGGGAGGGGTGTGTGTATGCGTGTGGGTAAGGGTACAGTACCTTTTCAGTTAGATAACAATGGTTGAGCCGCTTATGGATAAATTGTTAGGGTCATTTATTTAACTATGAACTTATTTTTTAGGGTTTGCTTTTGTAATATACTTTTTTCTCGTATATAAGACTTACTACACAAATGGTGTTCAAAAAAAATCATGAAAATATATGTAGCCATAGCTTGTTAGCCATAGATATATTTTTTTGGAGGCACTGGTGGTAGGTTTGAACAAAAAATCATACTGGTGCCATTGATTTTTACCTGTGTAAAGTTACTGACGAGTAAAATATATACAATATATATATTTTTTCCGGGAGAGACTACTACTCATCTCTCTCTCTCTCTCTCTCTCTCTCTCATCGCCGCCTAATGTAACACAACTACTACTCACGGCTTAAGACATGAAGGCTCCGGCTATCATATAAAAAAATAGCTTCACTGTATCGGTGCCTGTATTTTGAATGGGAAACTAAGAAAGAGAGAGAGAGAGAGAGAGAGAGAGAGAGAGACCTCCAAACCCCCCAAACGATTTGTCTTACAGTCCAACCCCTCTGATTCACAAGAGAGAGAGAGAGAGAGAGAGAGAGAGAGCACAGGTATACTATACCAAGTATAGCGCGCCCCTCCATGGCTGACTAGTTTTGAATACACACATATACCCTGGTATATACTGTATACTTATATATTTTTTGATACATAATATATTTTTTGGTGGATAGGGTCGTGCATACCTGTCCACCTAAACCAAACCATAAGCTGTTAGGCAATCATATACTGTATATAACTTTTTTTGTATACAATGTATGGTTTTTTTTGTGTGTGAATAGCATTTGCGGTATACAGAAGCTATACACAAATACAATGAAATAAATAATAAAAATAATAATACAAAAAATACACACAAAAAATGTATACAATTGTATATAAAATTACATAAAATTTGCCTCCAAATTACCGATAAACGACCCTGATGGATGCCCAAAAATAAGTTATTATATATATTTTAAAATATTAACCATCTGCTATATCCTACATACACACACACCTACCTGGTTAGCCTAGTAAATTATCCCAGGTTATATTTAAATAATATATGTATAACTCATTGTGTGATCTAATTATTATTTATATTTTCATAATATAAGTCCGGATTTTTTGTGAACAAAAAATAATATAAAAATATAAAAACAATATAATATTGAGATATTGTTAACCAATTTATTGGGTAAACGATATAATTAATGAGTATTTTATTTAGCAAAACAAGTATAAACAGTATAATTTTTTGGGCTATAATTAAACATATGCTTAAACTCATTATAATAATTAGTTTTAAATGTTTTTAACAGCTAGTTATCGATATATATTGTATATATTTATTGGTGAATATATTAATATTAAAAATAAATGTAAAAATAGTGTATAAAAAAGTTTTTTTTATATAAGATAAAGTAATTAATTTGAAAATTATGCCGTAAACATTATCAAGTCAAAAATAAAAATTAGCAACATAAACAACAACTAAAATGTATTATATAATAATACCTTATTCATAGCCCATATTATATTATTTTTATTTAAAATATATTTTTATAATATATAAAAAATACAAAATTGTGTTATTTTATTCACAATAATATGTTTAATATATATATATTTTTTGCCAAACCATTAGCCCCTCTCACAAGAAACACACAGCCTATGGGTTGAAACAAATACATCAAAAAATTTAAAGCAAAAAATAGCAAAAAATTTTTGGTGTTTTGATAAAAATCTTAAACAATTTTTTGTTAACTTTTTTGCGTTGTTTTAATATATTTTGTGTATATTTTTTTGCCTTAAAATACTGCCTGTAATTAAGGAAATTACAAAATAAAGTAATTTTTTATATTAAAAATAAGACAATTTTTTGGTTAATATTTAAACTGAAACCCTAAATAATGGGCACCCGGTCTGAGATCTGATTATTAAAATTATGTGATCAGGCATTCAATCATTCATTAAATTTATTTTTTTTGGCTCTGGATATATGTATTATATAATAATAATGTATGTCTGTGTTATATATATTAATATAATGAACAGTATATATATTATATAAAGTATTTATTAATCAATTTATTAATTTTTTGATATAACACTTGATATACTGGTTAAGTTTGTTTGATATGTGTTTTTTGGCGAAAAGTTTTATTTTGTTTGGTTATAAAGTAATTTTTTATATTTTAGTTTTGAGAAAAAAAATATTAATATATGGTTAATATATCAACGCTTATAATCTATAGCATAGATATTAATATATATTACAATTAATATTTATAATTTATATATAATTTTTTTTATGATTTAAAAGTTTGTTAAAAATTAATACCAATTAAGAGCACACCATACGAAGTGGTGATTAAATAATTTTAAAATAAATCAATAAATAAAAAATAAAATTTATTTATTTAATATATTTTATAAATATAAAGTAGTAATATTACACTGTGCCATTTCATTAGTATAAATATACCGGTGCTAATCAACCTGGTTAGATATCATTGACTGATACACCCATTCATATATATTTAATACGGTATTTAATTTACTGTAACTTTAAGTGTCATATAATTTTATTACATAAAAAAATATTTTTATATATAATATTATGTAAAATATATGACACAAGTTTTTTTTGCACCGGCAGTTAATGGTTTGATAGGATTTTATTTATTTATTAATATAATTTTACAAAATAAAAAATTAATTTTTGTGTTAAATTATATGTAATTTATATGACATTTAATATATATTTATTAAATTAAGTCATTAGCCATATATGTGATATGGACTTGTTATATATTTTACGGCTGTTTATTTAACTTTTGAAAAATTATAAACTAAATTAAACTAGTTGACTTTTTTTATTGCACTGGTATTTCATATCAGCTATACTTTTGGTATTAAATTTTTTATTTATAAATATATTTTTTATTTAGTAGTTTTTTCTCAATATAAAAATTTTGATTGCTTTGTATGTCTGAGAGAGAGAGAGAGAGAGAGAGAGAGAGAGAGAGAGAGAGAGAGAGACTAGCTGATAATATTTGATATAATTTCAATGCAAACAAACATAAGGTTTTTTATAGACTAGTTTGTATTTTACCATGGGAAGATTTCATTTTTTATTTTATAATAAACTTTGATTTCTTAAAGGGAAAGCCAAATATCTTAGGTTTTACTACTTTTATTACAACCAAAACTCTCTCTCTCTCTCTCTCTCTCTTGAATTGTAGACCAAATATAAAACATATGAAAACAATTTGGAAATACTTTTTATATTTTATTATATATTTTTTTGTATCCAAACCTTATGTACAGTGTATAGTGTAGGGCCCAAGCCTTCAGGCTATTAAAATTTGATCAAACATTTTATTCAATGATTTTTTATTTTAAATTTCAAACTAAATTTTATTACAATTCAATCACAAATATAAAAAATTTATTTTATGCCATTTTGCCGGCCTTTTTGATACACAAAAAGTTATGTAATTTTTATTATTATTGTCTGTTGACGGGATAGTCAGGAAAAAATAATATTTAATATTTTGTTTGATTTTTATATATATATGAAAAGTAAATAATAAGTAAAAATGTACATGTTTATTTAAGCAAGTGAATTTAACAAATGTAAATAAATAAATATAATCTCACTTAATGTGTCAGTTTTAAAAAGTCGGGAAATGTATGGATTAAATATAAATTGTTGTCAGTTTTAACTTTATAAATGGGTCGGCAGTTTAGTGGCCCCTTACTAACTAAAAAAACATACCAATGATTAGTGACCCTGGTATTAAATGCTCAAATAAATTCTTCATGTGTATTTTATTGTCTCTCTCTCTCTCTCTCTCTCTCTCTCTCTCTCTCTACCATTAACTGAAAAAATATATTTTATATATTTCATTACAAACTACGAGAAACAAAAATTTATGGGTTGGGTATACAGTGTATACATGTGTGTGTATATTTATATCTTGGTGCCAATGTTTACATACCTGTGCCCATTGGCGATACCCCTATGGCCCGTTTGGATAGGCTATGATGTGAGTGTGTGTTTGTGTAGTGTATAACTGAGCTCTTGATTGACAAATGAATACAAGAAATTTTCATCGTTTCAAAGTCTTCAAGAGATATTCTCTCTCTCTCTCTCTCTCTCTCTCTCTCTATACCAGTGCTTGACTTCATAGCACGGGTAGGGGTCCCGAGACGTGCTGAAGAAGCTGATGACCGATCTTCTGAACAA
>JAQIWK010000486.1:0-15898 GCA_034695265.1 Dissorhina ornata | reverse complement strand
AGTTAATTAACACTATTATAAATCTAAAATATGTTAAATAATTATATTAACTATCAAATTAAACTAAATTTATATTTATTTCTAATTTAATTATTACAATATTCAGTAAAAATCTTAAAATTTCTAAATTATTTAAAAATTGCTTGAAATTTCATGAAACACTGAAATTTCATGATGAAATTTCACGAAATTTCATCGTGAAATTTCAACACTCTTATCACTACAAATGTATCAATAATTATAAATTAACTATATATTTTTATAATACATATAATATAGCTGTCAATTTTAATTGTATTTAATAAATTTATTAATTTTTTACAAAACATATTTTTTATAAATAAATATCCGTTTTATAAATAAATAATAAATACTTTTTTATTAGTCATACAAAATATTTGTTAGAAAAAAACTTATGTAATTAATTAATTATTAAATAAATATTGATTTAAAAAAGGTATTATTATAATGATTAAATAAATAAATACTGATTTAATCATGTAATATATCTGATTGATTTTAATATGCCAAAATTAAAACATTTAAACATAACAATATTATTATTATTATTAATTTTAATCAAAACCTCAAGGTAAACTTGTTTTTTGTTTATCCAATTGAGACGAGATATGAAAATATTTTAATAAAAATAAATATAATTTTTTACAAATAATATAAATAATCATTCATTTATTAATTTAATTAATAGACGGCTATCCATATAAAACAGATATAAAACTTGAAATATAAAGTAACTATTATTTATTAATTTGTATTTTATATAAGAAATATAAAAAAAATCTTTATTTAATTGTTTTATAATCGAGTGGCAATTTATATTTTTTTGTATCAAGATAGTTTTATCAATATATTCAAGACAATGCTGTGGTATTTGATTGGTATGTCGTTTGTTGGCGAAAAATATTGCACTGAAAGCTATAATAAATATATGAATAATAATAATAAGATTATTAATAAAAGTAATAAGAAAATTGAAAACAAGTGTAAAATATGTCAACAAATTCTTGATGAAAAAATTAATAACAAGGTATTCACTCGACAAGGATTGCAACGATCTTTCTATCGGTATTTCAATATTAAAAACAATTGACAAATATTTTTATATTTATTTTATTTTAAACAATTATTTATTTTTTATTTATTTTTAAAAAACACTTATAATATAAGTGTTAAATTGATTGAATTTTTTACAAAATGATTTATTATACTTTTGTTAAAATAAAATAAATAAAAGTTTTTTATATTTGATTTTCCCAATAATTATAGGACTAAAAGCAAGATATTTCATAGAAATGAAAATTACAAGACTTTGTAAATATTATTTATGCGCAAAAAAATAATCAAGCACAATTACAACATCAATGACAAACTAATGGCAACTTCTATTTAATTTGTAAATTTATTCAATTTTATTTTATTTTTTAATAAACTGTTTTTACAATTAAAAATATATTTAAAAATTAATTTACACAAACTTTACATTAATTATCAACTACATATATGCATTTATTATATTTGTATTTTAATTAATTATTATAATTTTAAAAGTCACATTGTAATTTTTTTCATTGACTTTTAAAAAATGATATTTTTATTATATAACATGTTATTAACAATTGATTGTATAATACGCTACCATTTATATTATATAAGTATAAAAACCTATTGAACACACAATGAACAAAGAAAAGTTATAAATATGTATATATATAAAAAGTACATTGTTATTATATTTATACTGGATTTATATCGTATGTAATATGAAAAAAAAATTGATAAGACATAAGACATTTGCAAATATTTAATAATAAAAACCCGTTACCCTTGAAGTCCGTGAAATTATAATTTTCACATATTATTTGTTATACAAAAAATTTAAACGACTTTTTTTTATTTGCGAAATAATATTTAAAATATTTTAATTTAATTTAAATTTTAAATTACTCTTTTTTTTATTTATATATATTTTGTAAATTAATTTGCTCAAGAATAAAATTATATTTATTTAAATATAAATTATATTATATTGTATTTTTTTTAATTGAACACTATTTCACTATAAAAAAGGTTTTTTTAATATATAAATTATTTCAATAAAAAAATGCCATAAATAGGGTTGAAAAACAAGCGATGATTTTCTATAAGGATTATAGCAATAAATTAGGCTTATATTGTATACAAAACTAAATAATAAATTTATTTCAAAACCAACGCCTACCCGACCAAAAAACAACCAAGTAAAAGAAAATAAGCAACTCAACAATCATATCTTACATAATATATAATAAAAATTAATATATTATGTGTTGAATTAATTTTAGGTTAATGTTTAAAAACAATTTTTTTGATACTACTTTTTTAGGCGACTATATTTGTTTTTGGTGTCATTTGAAAAATTTATAATCAAAATAAATAACTCTCATTATTAATAACTTGTAGTCAACTCTTTAAAGTATAATTTATATTATATAAAAGTTTTATAAAAGTTATATATTTAAAAAAAACTTATATATCTAAACCGTGTATTTACTTGCAATTTAGTTTCATATAAAAAACTACTGATATTTTTTACTGATTATATATACAAAAGTTATTTATTTAAAGATTACAAACAAAACTATGACACTTTTGTAAGTATAATCACTTTATTTAATCACACATTTTGTGAAATTACAATTAATTTCAAATAAAATCTTATACATTATTATATCTTTTGAAATATAAGTGAAATTAAATTAATTTAACCAAATTATAAATGTCTAATCTAGTTTTATTTTTCAATAAATAATTGCCACCATTATTCATATTTCCTGATTATGATTCACTAAATTCAATATAAAACACATTTGTATTATAAAAATAAATTAAATTTTTAAAATTAAATATAAATTCCTAATATATTACATAAAAATATATTACAAACGTTTAAAAAAATATGTTTTTAAATTAAATATAAATAACAAACTGGTGAATCAATAAAAATATGGGAAAATTTATAATATAAAATTTATTATCAAACATTTAATTCAAATATTAACATAAAATATTTGTTTATCACATAACAATATCTCAATTGTATTAAACATTAAAATTAGTTTTATATTTATTTTTAGACATATTTATTTAAAGATATAAAATATTTCCGACTCAATTAAAACCAAAGCAATTATTAGCACAATTAATATAATGATATCAATTGTTTAGATTAGTAATACTTTAATTATATTTGTAAACATGAAAATTGGTTTGAATGGCATTCACGCCATACGATAAGCATTACATTAATATATAATAAATAATATTATGTTTAAAAGTTTTTAATATTAATTTTTAAAATCTAAATCATTAGATATATATAGATATATACCTGTGTATAATGCTAGGTATGACATAAACCTTGAATTAATTAGAAATAATAATAATTTTAAAAAACAAATATATATAATAATAATATTTATAATAACAATATTATGTATAAACAGTGAAATCATTGAATGCTATTATGAATTGATTGGTTGAGTAGTTTATCGTTAAATGTATTTAACTGAACGTCACTTTCCAGATACCTATCATATTATATTTGAGTCGGAAATCAAATAAAACTTTTGTTTAATTTTATATATAAATCAAATAAGTATTTATATAAAACATATAACAAATAAAAATCTTAAAATCTTAAACGTTATAAAACAAAGTGCTCATAAAAAGAGGTGTTATAAAAAAACAAAGTTGAGATCATTTACAACAAAAAACTTTGTAATAATTATTTTTGTGTTTTATTTATTGTTTGAATAAATTCAAAATTTGTGCAAGTTTTACCTTTATTTTAAGCAATTAAAAAACTTTATATAATAAGTTAATTATATGTTTTTGTGAAAGTCGATTGTTAAATATAAACTTTTTTTTCTTATACTATAATAAAATATATTTATATAAAAAGTAAGCATTCATTTCAATATTTATTACTTTTATTTTTTATTTTTTTTCATTTCATTATATATTTATAGTGAACTCATATCCCGTTTCGTTTCATTAACTAATAAAGTCTTCATTTCATTAGTTATTAGTTTTTTTTTATAAGTTGAATATAAAGTTGTATTCAATTTCATAAACAATATTTTAATTAATTTAACTGTTTTTCAATTGATTTAGGAGTAAATCAATGGGTTTTCTAAGTTGTTTTGGTGTCCGGAGTAAGTCCTATAACGCGAAGAAACATGAGTTAAATCGGGACAAAGAGGACAAGAAAAGCAAACGCCGGTCAACCGATACCATAGGTGTGGCCGACTCTAACATATTTCCCACACTTATCCAAGAAACTGCTTATAATGATAATAACAATGAATCCAATGATGACCATCACCACCACAACCACCATGATACTGATGATGATAAAGAACATCACCATAATCATCATGACCACCACAACCACGACAAAAATAAGGACAATGACAGCCATGATGTGATTGATAACAAGGATAACCATAATGATAGTCATCACGAAAGTCATAACCACGGTTCAACTCAAGATCAAAAGGCCAGTCACGACATGGACGACCACTCGGGAGCTTATCATAGCGTTGGAAGTGCCGCTCACAACGATTCTGGACATTCGGCGGCCGATCATAACGATAGTCACGGTATGTCTGGTCACTCGGATTCCTATGATACCGGTGCCGATCATTCAACCGATTAAACAAACAAATATCAAGTTTTTTTTAACAATTATTTCAATTTTTATTATACATTTTTTTATTTTACCATTTTTCTTATGTTTTATAATATAATTAAAATTAAATAATTATTTTTTTTATTAACTATAACTAAAATTATTGTCTTGTATGCAATAAACATCTTTGTAATATAATTAAACATTACTTTTCTACTTGAAATATAGTTTTTTAATAAATATTTTCTTGCTAATGTAATTTAATACAAGTTTAAAAAATAAAACTTTTAATGAAATAATAAAATCATTGAAAAGGAATTTTTACATAAATTCCATGAAATATTGTTTATAAATTAATTAAATAACTAACTTATGGTATAATATATAAATAAAATAGTTAATTGACAACAACAAGCTTGTGATTAATTATAATAAATTAAGTGATTAAATGGTTGTTGATTTACTATTTTTTATTATGGTGTATCAACATATAAATAAATTTTAAACAAATAATATTGTCAACAAAAAATATCTTTAAACAAATATTTTAATGTTTGTAATGTTTGTTTGAAAAAACAACTAGACAAGTGTATAAATACCTATGTAAAAATAAATTTGTAATGTGAAAACTATTTTTATTAATGTTATTTAAACCATGCGATTATTTGTTTAATGACACTAAATTTATAATGATGCTATCAAATATATATTGTATTTTTAAATATCAAACTAAATTTATATATTTAAATAGATTAGTTTATTTTGTTGCTAGCTATATAATAGTTTATAATTTACAATTATATAATAATTTATTATAACTTATAAAAACTTATTACATTACATTAGCACATCCTAGAAATAAATTTGTATACAAATGTATTTTATTTAAGAATGTTTTTTATTACTATTAAATTTCTTATGAGTTATAAAAAGTCTAGTTTTAAATATTTCATATATTTAATTAAATTTAACAGTTAAATATTTAACACTTTTTTACAATAGTCTTATATTGTTTATCAATAGTAAATAAATTTTTAAACAAATGAAATGAATAGTAATATTTTTAATTGAACATGGATAAAAATTGTTTTTATTAGACATTCTAGGTGCTAGTCTAGTAGGACGTGACCATCCATCTCATTTATTATGATTATTATTAATTTGCATATAAGTCCAAATTTCCCATCCCTTTCACTACTAAATCACTACCAAAAAAACGACAATAACTATTGAAAATAATATTGATTTTCAATTATTTTTCATTTAACGCACGAATTAACTAATAATATATTCAATAAAACCAAAAAAAGTAATACTAAAATATATATAATATTATTATATTAGTGACACAAATATATGCAAAAAAAAAATAATATATAATATTTTTTATTAGATTTTTTTTCAGTCAAACATATTGTACGGGTTTAGTAGTTATGGCCAAAACTTAAGGACTAAATTACTCCCAAGCCTTGACTTGAAAGTCAATATATATTTTATACATATATTTATTAATTATATTATTATTTTTTATGTAAAAATCAATTTTAATGTAAATTAATAATCAAAATAAATTATATTTGTTTGACTCAAAAATCTAGTAAATTTTTCAAAATTTATAAATTGTTTGTTGAATTGAATCAAACATTTTATTTAATGTAAAAAATAAATTACAATACATTTATAAAATACAAACCAATGCTTTACAATTGGATTCAATCGCTAAGAACTAACCCCAACAACGACAACAATAGCAGTGATAATCAAATTAATAAAACTTGTGATCCGATGACATCGGGTGACCAGAAAGTTAGTCTGGAAACTGAACTCATTGTGATGTCAGCGTCGGTATCGCTGGTCGTTATATTAGTGATACTTATAATTGCTATAGTGTTGTGTCATAATAATAATAACTGTAAAGATAATGGTGACCAAGTGATAGGTGATGTGGGCAGTGGTGGTCAGCGAAGCATTTCGGGTTCACCCGAATCGGGATTCATTGACGACTGTAATCTACTTCAAGTGCCACAAACTTATACCGCCGACAGTGTGAAGGGCCGTCGGCCTAACGCGCCGTCCATCGGTGCCTCGCTGTACGTCACGTCGTTTATCAAACTATCCCGACCTAAGAGTAGGACCAGTCGAGTGGGAACCGCTAGCAATGGCAAGTTGGGCCGACCCCTCGGCAAACCACAACTTCCCGAACTTGAAAATTAAGTCAATCCATGTGTTTAAACTATAAATTGTGTGTTTAACCAGGGTCATATTCAAATAAATCTAAACAAACCCAGGTTCCAAGTTTAATCATGATAACTTATCATTGATAAGGCTAATTTGATATGAATGAAAAGTTTGCTAGCTGATATATTGTGTTCAAAGTTTTATCAACAAAAGTAAACAGCAATTAATTGATAAATAAATGAATAAATTTTTATATTATAAACTGGAATCGCTTTAATTCAATTGGATATATTTAAAAAAAGTATCAAGATAGTTTTAATTAAACTAGCTTGATTCAATTTATTGATTGCCGTTTCATACATTGCAATGATTGGTTGCTTAAGCGGTTGCCATAGAGATTGTCAACATTTGTTGTAAACATTTTGTTTCACGTTTTTTTTTTAATTACAAACTTAATTGACATTCAATTGAATACAAAACAAAAACTGTATTTGAATTGTAATTAAAAATTAATAATTAATTAATTGTTTTATAATTGAAATCAAAGTATATTTAATCAAACGATGGATCAGTTGTACGATTGATATGTCAGCCAAAGAAGTGGTTAAACAAGTGTTGATTATTGCCAGTCATTGACATCGGTGTCCATAATTGGTGCCGATATTGACGGCATCGGGACTTACGGACAGTGCGAGTGACCATCGGGTCGAGACTGGACACGAAGACATGACCGCGACATCGGATACAGTGTTGTTGATTGTGGTGACGGCCCTATCGTACGGTAACTCATTTGATGGCCACTTTGTCTTCGACGACGTGTCGGCGATTGTCAACAACCGAGTGATTCGTACCAATGAATCGTCGGTATGGGAAGCGTTTAGTACCGACTACTGGGGCGCTGACATCACCGCCGAAGTTAGCCACAAGTCTTACCGACCCTTAACTGTCATCACATTTCGACTCAATTATCTGCTCAATGGTCTACAACCGTACGGCTACCACGCGGTCAACGTTGTCCTCCATTTACTCGTCGTTTACTTATATTATCGCTTTTGTTACCAATTGGTGGCCAATCGAAGAACCGCTTTAATCGCTTCCATTATCTTTGCCGTACATCCGCTCAAAACTGAAGCCGTAATACAAATACTTTATTTTGTAACCATTTTAATGACAATGAATTGTGACCTATAGG
The DNA here is from genome assembly GCA_034695265.1 of Dissorhina ornata. Taxonomy (NCBI): domain Eukaryota; kingdom Metazoa; phylum Arthropoda; class Arachnida; order Sarcoptiformes; family Oppiidae; genus Dissorhina; species Dissorhina ornata. The sequence continues at coordinate 7,838 of JAQIWK010000486.1, read as the reverse complement.
TGACCGGAGTGGTAGGTCGGGCCGAACTGTTGTCGTCCACATTCTTCCTCATATCATTGATGTCGTATATGACGGGCCGATACATATGGTTTACAATTGGCGTCATTTGTGCCATACTTAGCAAAGAGCAGGGTTTGACTGTTTTGGCCGTTTGTTTCACTCTCGAAGTGACCAAATTGTTGTGCCGTAAGTCCACTACGAAGAGGTCAGCCATTTTGGGCTCTTATGTGATCATTTTGGGCGCACTATTGCTGACAATACGTATTGTGATAATGGGTGGTAAACACAATCTGCCGGTGTTCACCAAGTTTGACAATCCGGCCTCATTTGAGCCCTTCCCGGCCCGACATCTCACTTACAATTACTTATTGTCTTTAAACGCATTCCTCCTGTTATATCCGTACCATTTATGTTGCGATTGGACCATGAGATCCATCGCTTTGATCCAAGACTATAGCGATCCTCGAAACGTCTGGACACTTGTCTTTTACGTAACTTTTATAGCACTAGTCATCAGATCTTTAATCAATTTGTTTGGTCACCGAAACAATCAATTAGTGATAACATTGGCTTTAATAGTGTTTCCATTCATTCCGGCGTCTAATCTATTCTTTGCCGTCGGCTTTGTGATCGCCGAACGGACACTATATATCCCGAGCACTGGCTTCTCGTTGTTGGTGGCCATCGGTTGGACAACAATCGAGACTCGTTTAGCAAACAAACGAAAACTATGCAAATGTCTTGTAATAGTGTTTAGTTTGACAATCAGTTTGTTTAGTCTGAAGACTCAGCACCGGAACAGCGAGTGGCGCGACGACCTCTCGCTGTTTTCATCGGCCATACGAGTCAACCCAATGAACGCCAAACTATACAACAATGTCGGCCATCATTACGAAAGACACAAAGAGTTTGACAAAGCGTTGCAGTACTTCCAGATGGCGGCCAAACTCCAGACGGACGACTTGGGCTCTCAGATCAATATCGCCCGGACTCTCATCAATTTGGGTCAACACTCGGCCGCCGAACAAATGCTTTGGACATTAAAACCCAAAGTGAAACTATCGGCCATTAATAACCGAATTGTTCCCAATTATCTTCATTTGTGGATCAATTTGGCCAATATTATCGTCAAGAACGAGACCAGACTTTCGGAGGCCGAGAATGTAAGTTCAAAACTATTTATATATGAGTTTTAAGACAAATGTTTTAATAAAATGATTGAATTAATTGAAAAGTTATATCGGGAACTGATCGGAATGCGGTCAGACTTTGTGGAGGCGTACATCAATTTGGGTGATATACTCATACGACAGTCCAAACTGACCGAAGCGGCCAACGTCTACAGTACGGGCCTATCGTTGGCCCGAATGGACAAAAGAGCCGATTTGTACTTCAATTTAGGTGTCGTTCACTCCATGATATTAAAGGACACAAACAGTGGTAACACTAATCACTTAAACCGCACACAAGATGTCCTATTAATAGCCCAATACTTTATGAATTCAACGATATTCAACAGCAACCATAAGGAGTCTATTGTTAATTTGGCAATACTTTTGCAACAATACGAGACAATACTCAGTCCATACAAAGACTATTTGATTGATATAATGAAAAGCTATTCGGGAGCCGATCCCGAGTTAGTCCACTTTAATTTGGCGCTACTATTGTCCGATTCGGGTGACAACCGGTCGGCCATCCATTACCTCAAACAAGCCGTTCAATTGCGGCCCGACTTTCGAAGTGCTTTATTTAATTTGGCACTCATTTTGATAGACAGCGGCCACTATACCGACGCCGAACACCATTTAAATCAATTGATTCACTATTACCCGAATCACACCAAAAGTCATCTATTAATTGGCAATCTTTATGTCAATCATTTGAATAATTTACAAAATGCCGAAAAAGTTAGACATTGTTTTATACATTAATCTATCAATTAATTAATTAATTGAATAATTAATTTAATTGTCTTTTCAATTGTTGTTTTACTTGTCTTTGTAGAGCTATTTGGAAGTCTTAAGACATAATCAGTCAGATGTGGAAGCGTTTCATAATTTATGTGTTGTTTATCACAAGCAAAACAAGACTCAAGAGGCCAACCAGTGTTTTGATAGGTTTAACGCCAAACCAAACGCAAAACAAAATGATAATTAAGTTTAACCATCAAATTAGTGACAAAAAAATGTTTAAGGAATAGTTTTTATGCAAATTTATAAAAAAAATAGTTAGTTTTATACATTTTTTGGCCATATTTTGTGGTAAAATAGTTATATAAGACATTTAGTTTAGAAAAACTTTTGGTTAAAAACTTGTATAATAGGTGTATAAAATATGTGTGATTTAGTCACCACCGCCGCCATCACCACCACCTCCTCCACCGCCGCCGCCATCACCGCCGCCCCCATCGCCACCACAATCGTGACCTGAGTCTCCGTAGTGATCACCACAGTGTCCGCCGCCACTGTTATCACCGTTCATATTGTTAGCAAAACTGACGGCCCAATCAAAGTCACCATCATTTGATTGGTCGCCGTCGTGACTGTCATTATCCCAATTGTGTTTTCCTATGGCTTTACGGTCTAACCTCTTGTGACTACAAATACAGTGAATAATTAGGTTTAAAGACAAAGATATAGTGATAAAAAGTGGTATGACTTACGCGGGTATAGGAGGTGCGCCACCGGTGGGCGCTAAACACATCTCAAAACAAAATACACAACAAAGACAAGCGGCGCACGGGTCGGGAGATAACTCACTTGAAATGTATCGTTAGATTAGATTTAAAGTTAAATATAAATTGTGTTTAACTTTTGAATTATAGATTAGTCTTTCATTTGAATTAATTGTAATTAATTAGTGAATTAATAATTAAGTTAATTATAAAGTGATATATACTTAGGTCTAAGTCCTAAAGCGGCCAACTCTTCGGCTTCGGTTAATTTACGGCCACTTGTGGGCTGACTCGCGATAACCATCTCTTGATGATCGGGATCACCATCACTGGTCTCACCATTTAAGTTGTTTTTATTATTTGTTGACATATTTTGTTGTTATTTTAAACAGTAATTCATTTCAATTATGAAATTAAAGTTTTTTAATATAATATTTTTAAAACTTATAATTAAAAGTTGTAAAAGTCTTTTATTAATTAAATAATTAAATTACTTTTAAAATGTATTTAAAAAAAACTTTTTGTAAACACAATACAAGTTGTTGTTTACATTGGGTTAGTATTGCAGGTATGCCATAGTGTTATGCCCGATAGCTGCCATGGCATTTGGCAATCATTTATTTAACAGCCTTATCAGTACGAAAATCACGTGACATTATGAATATGCCAAATGGCAGGCAGGCACTTTAGGGTATATATTTTTTGGCAAGCATTTTGACATTTTGCCTAATAAGCGCAGCCTAACAAGCCATTAAAATTAACTTTTAATTGTATTTTAAATTTATATTATCAAAAGTTATACACATTTAAAAAAATTTATAATAAAATTATAAAATTAAATGTGTTTTTATTAATATAAATTATGTTTATTTAAGAAAAGTTATGTTAAAAAGTAGTTTTAATAACTTTTAAATTTATATAGATTTTATTTGATGTAATGATAATTTTTTTAATTTTATCATTTATAATATAAATTTTATATTGAAATATTTTTTAATTAAACGTTATTATAAAATTGTTATAAAAGTATAATTAATATTTAATAAAATATTTTCCTTTTAATTCATTTAACTTAAAGCCTTTTACAAATTAATTTAATAAGAAATAAATAATATATTTTAATAATTATTTTTAGAAAGTTATTCACAATTTATTAAACAAAAATTATAATCATAGATTAGATTGTTCATTTAAATATATTTAAATCATATTAATCAAAATTTTATTTTTAAATTAAATATGTAAAATAATATTTTTTTCAATTAATGATAATTTTATAATCATTAATTATACATTTGTTTTAAAATTTAATAAAATTTTATATTTTAAATATTTTATTTTTTCAAATACTTTTGAATATTTTTTAAAAAAATTTTAAATATAATTTTGATTAATAATAAAATTGTAGATTAATTACTAGTTATTTGTGATATTAAATTAGATGTAATTTAATTGAGATAGTTTTTTGTATAATTATCTAGTTAATTAAACTTTTTAAAACTGTTTTAAATAATTATAGATATTATAGAAATAAATATATTTAAATAAATTAATAATTTTGATAAACATATAATTTTACAATTATTTTAAACACTTTACTAACAAGTAAGTGTTAGTAAAATATTTAAATTGCCAATAAATATAGTTATAATTTGTTAATTATTTAACACTTTTTTATAATAAACCATTAAAATGTGTTTTATATAAAAATTTTAAAATAAACTTTTAGTTTATTTATTTTAGTTTATAACAATTAATAAACTTGTAATTATTTTTGTAGTTTTTATTAGTTTAACATTCTTGAGTGATGTTTGAAAATTTATTAGCAAGTAGATTTTTGTTTGGATAATAAAGTTATATAACATTTTTAATCTTAATTAAAAGTCACGTTTTTGTTTTGTAACCGTTAAATGTCAAACAAACTATGGATTAGTTAAACTAGATTTACATAAACATAGATTTAGTATTTTTTAAATAAATAAATTGCTTGATAATTTTATTTACAAAGTATAATTTATAAGTTTTAAAAATTTAAATTTAGTTTGAATTTTATTTATTTTATTTGTCTTTTATCTATTGTATAATCTATTATCTAATATGATTTCAAATGAGTTATTAACCATTAATTATATGTGAAATAAATATTAAAATTTTAAAAAATTATATGTAAAATAAAATTTTAAATATTTAATTAGTTTTTAATAGCAAAAAAGTAGTTACAATTATAAAATAAAATAAATTTTATTTAGTATCAGGGATATTTTCGGTAATGACAGTGTATTTATCGGCCGATATCTGGCACTCTTTGATCCACTGTTGTTGAGTCAATGAAAACTGTTTAAGACTTTTTTCAAAGGCATGAAATTGACAATTTGCGTCATCGGTGGTCAGCGACAAACAGGTCTTCATATCTAGTTTAGTATAAGTGACAACTGGTGTCACATTTGCATAAAATAGGTCTACAAAGTACTGGCCATCGACTTTGTGCAACTCAAACATCAGGGCCGACCCATACGATGGTGGGCTACCACTGTAGAGATCTAACGCGTCTAGTAATGTGACCAGGACAGTGTCGTGGGTCGAATATAATTGAACTTTGTACTTATTTTGACCCGATATCTTGTTATTCATATTAGTGGTCAACTCGTTAAACATTAGACCACCTCTAAGTCGTTGGACCTTTTGGGATGACCAGTCGTATTTGAAAGCTGCCAATTCAAACTGTTGTAACCTATCCAGGGTATCGTTGCCCAACTCGGCCACCCATTTGGGCACAGGTTTTGGGTTATCAAAGTTGATCTCATGACTGATAGTGTCGTAGAGATAATCTAATTCTCTTAAAGTGGTATAGTTTTCACCCGTTTTTCCATTAATTTTTTGGATAAAATCTTTGTTGGCATCCAATAGATCCGTAACAGGTTTTGAATGCATAATCTCTTGGTAGGCCGAGTCGGCGGCTGGACAATGAGAATTGGGAACTAATAGGCCGTCTTCGGCCTTAAGTACCGTTTGGATGGCAATTGGTTGCCAGTACTGAGCGATCGTATCGTTTTCAGACCAAATCCACCGATCTTTTGGTGGATAAAGACCGGTGACCAGAGCCGACGCGCTCTCTAAGCACCGGTCGGACGGCGAGCTTCTCAGGTAAATATTTTTGGGCGATTGGCCTAAAAACTTGTCGCCATATCTTTGGCGCAAAACTTGTCCAAAATTAAACATCCGGTGCTTACCTCTGGGAGTTAGTTCACCCAAACCATCGTCCCATTGATCAATAGACTTATACGGATCAGTCTTGTAAAACGCGATGGGAGTCCGGTCTCCGTGTCTATGGATTATCTGCAATAACTCTAGAGTTGATGTGTCGTACGACTGGACACATCTTTGGCCAATAATTGCCAAAACTATTACTAAATTAGTTAGACTTAAAAAAGTCATTTTATTTTATTTTTTATAAATTTTTTTAAAGTTACATTTAACTTGAAGTTCAAAATGTGTCTGTTTAAATAGCAAACAAATTTTATCTAACATACATGTATTATATAAAATTATGCTGGTTATTGAATTAAAAAACAATTTTCTTTGACATTTGATTAACAATAATGTTAATGAGATAAATAGTACAAAACACTTGATAAATTGATATTGCTATTTTAGTTTGATATTTAATTAATTGTATTTAATTAAATTTTAATTTGTAATTTATGAAATATAGAAAATTATATAGAAATTTCTCTTAAATATTTTTTAAATAAGAAACTTTCCCAACCCTAGATTTAGTTAATTAAATAATGTTAAACAACAAGATTTAAATAAAAGTTTTAATTTTTTATTTAAAGTAAATTGATTGTTTAACAAAAATAATATCAAGGTTTTTTAATTTAAAACTTTTAAACTTATTAAATTAATAATAAGTTATTAATATATTTTTAATATTCAAAAATAATATAGGAATTTTAATGATGAAAATATTAAACACCTTTCACCTAATTTCAAATGTAATTAAAAGTAAATTATAATCAAAAATATATTAAATTTCTAAACTAAAAAAAAGTTTATTAATACTTTTGTAACGCTAATCAATAATTAATGATATGATCAATATCTTGGTGACCATCACCTATTAGTGCAAAGATCACAATAATTAAACTTTTTTCACATGTCATTTGCTAAACAAACAACAAATTTATAGATTAAATTTATTTAACTAATGGTTTTTAAAATATATTTATAATCTTGATTATGACTTTTGAATTAAAAAAACATAACATATATTTAGTCGCAAAACAATTAAATTGGAAGGTAGTTCTATTAATAGTGTTATATAATACATTTGAACACATAATATCATAGATAATAGTGCATATAATCATGAAAAAATAAATTTATCGGCATATGAATATTCTGGTGGGTATAAATTGACAAATTCTGGTCACAAAAACAGCATTAAAAAACTGTAATTTTATACTTTTATGCTTGTGTTATAAATACTGACACTGTGTGAGATGACCTTGCTCATAATAAAGTTTAGTGTTATAATGTTTTTGATTATTGTACAGTTTTTTATGCTGTTTTTGTGACCAGAATTTGTCAATTTGTACCCACCAGAATATTCATATGCCGATAAATTATTTTTTTTTTTGATTATATGCACTATTAGCTATGATATTATGTGTTCAAATATATTATATAACACTATTAATAGAACTACCATCCAATTAAGTAAATTATTTGTCGGTATTTATAGGATATTAATATTTAAATTATTTGTTTGTTATGTTTATTTTAAAAAATTTTGTATTAAAGTCACTGATCCTTATATAAATATTACAAATAAGTTTTACTTCATTATAAATAAATTATTTAAAATAGTCAATTATTTAAAAATAAATTTAATTATAATTATAAATTTTTAATTATTAGTTAATTAACAAAACAATTAAAGCCAAAAAAGATTAATTTGTTATCTAACTATTATTATTAGTAGTATTTAGTTAACAGTATATAAAGTAATTATAACTGTATACAAGGTTTTAAGTAACTTTTTAATAGTTTGTTTTATTTTACCGAAAAAAGTTATAATCAAATAAATAAATAATAAAATATATGAATATATTTTTAATAAATAGTTTATTATAATGTTTGATAAGATTTTAACTATAAC
>JAQIWK010000485.1:0-15923 GCA_034695265.1 Dissorhina ornata | reverse complement strand
CAAACAAACAGTGGCCAAACACTTCTCCAAAAGGAATCCTTCTTTAGATTGTTTTGGTCGACCACTAAGTCATACGAGTTGTTGAATGAAATCGAGAAAACAAGTCTTGAGACCAAATCGGCTTTCGCCAAAGACCTCACCAACACATTGATACCAAACGCTGCCCTCATCTTCACCGGAGAAATCAATTTCTTCCCCAATTAAGACGATGACGACGAAGACTCAGATGAAGACGACCAAAGTGAAGATAGCGATCAGTAGAAACAACGGCAACAAAAGTCTTCATTACATTCAAATTATTGTTTCAATTCATTAGTCTATTTAGAAATTATTGAATTTTTTATTAAATAAAATAAAAAGTGATTAAATTATCTTATAGTAGTATACAATAAATTGTTTGTCCAAAAAAATTAATTTTTGCAAACAATTCATATTTGAAACCAAAATTACATTATAAATGCCGTTTAGTATAGGCTATTGATTGACCACTTGTTTGGGTCACACCTGACGGCAAATAAGTCGATGTATTGTCGTATAAAATATAATCAAATATTATAAATCAAAGAAACAAATTTCTAATTATTTTTAACTATCAGTTTAAAAGATGAATTAATTTTTTGATATGAAATCTAATAACAATTAAATCAATAATCAATGTATAGATCAAAATGCAATTAATATTACATACAATTATAGTAATAATAATAATAATAAGTCTAATAATAAGTGAACACGAAATCTACAGTAACTTTCAATTCAAACCAATTGTAATAAAAATAACTTATAATTATGTGACAATTATAAACCAAATAAATGTTATATAAATTATACATTAATTACACAAAAGGAAACAAATTTTAAAACAGTATTCAATAGAGAAAAAAATATAATCAAATATAATCAACAAATATGTCTACAAATCAAACAAATAGACAACAGTTTATAGTTTCAATTGAAAAAACACCTAAAACACTGTTTAATAGTATTTCAACATTAATATCGTATAAATTAATGTTAATTGAAATAATTGTTGATTTAATTATTAATTTATAGATATATATTAGTTATTGAATGTGTGTATAATTTAATAATTAATTAATTAATTGTAAGATTAATTCGTTTAAATAGAGATAATAATCATCACTCATTTGTTTCCAATTGTTTGTACAATAGATTTACCATAAAATGTAAATTATATTTAAATAATAATTATTATAATTGAAAGATTGTGTTACAACTGATTGGCTGTCAATATATCTATATATTTATAAACTAAAACACAAATGTTTAGTGTTTTTTGCGTTTAGTTGTCTTCTTAGGTTCAGTTGTCTTCTTGGGTTCACATGTTTTCTTGTCATCACTTTTATCCACATTTCGTTTGCGTTTACCATCTGTTGTACTAATCTTTGACTGTTGTCTGGATCGGGTCTTTATCTGGTAATCATTGTCATCGTCGGTCTTCCCGTCTGATTCTGGCGCCGCTTTCCCACGCGTTTGACGTCTAGTGGACATTGATGTGGCCGTCGGACTACCACTCGTTTGCGGTTTGTTGTCTTCAGTACTATTACTACTACCACTACTACTACTAGCGATCACATCATTATTGTTGTCCTTATGGTTATCACAATCATTAGGTCTGTTCGGGTCGTTGTCATCGGCGGTGGCGGCCGACGAAGCTTTGTTTCGCTGTTGTTGTCTCGCTGTGGCCACAACGCGATCGATGTACTCATCGGTAAGTTGTTGAACAGCGGTGGAGGCACTGGTCTGTCCCGAGCCCTGAGCACTGGTCGCGAAGTACTTGTTCCTGATCTTTGCGTTCCAGCACTGGATGGCCTCAATCTCTGACCGAAACGACTTCAATGTCTCCAAGTGATTGGTCTGAGTGTCGCCCAACTGTTCAAACTGTTCAATCTGTTGCTCAATCTCTGACTTCAACTGTTCACAAGTGGCCGTCGACTCCATCTGCCGTAACCGCAGATATGTCTTCAGCTGTTCGTTCTCACGGGTCAACAGATCTCTCTTACGTCTCAATCGTTGCGTTTCGTCCAACAATTGGTTGGCCTCGTCGTCATCCTCGGCCACAACCGCCGCACCCATCACTGCCTCCTCCTCTTCCAACACATCCATTATCACCAAAACAAACAAACACTACAATACAGTCAATACAATCACCACTTAATCAACCGATCAATGAATCACTTCTTCAAGTGATTACTATTTGATTGAAAAATTGGTTTTTGTTTTTGTTTTCACATTCAATGCAAACCTTTATGTTTGAAGCGTTTTGTCTATTGGTTTCTATAGCAACGCAACCACACTATTAGCGCTTAATTTAAGTTCACTTTTTTTTGAACAAAATATGTTTTTTTTGAAAAAAGTTTGTATTAAATTAAAACTTTTATAATTGAAACACACTTATCAATAATTATCAATAAATTTGTAGTATATATACATTATATATAATATGATATTTTCTGACAAATGTATGAAATTTTGTTTTAATGAGTTTTTTCTGACAATTTATTTGTATGATTGTATGGAAGAGAGACTCAATTTGTCACAAATTTGTGTGATTTTCAAATGCAAATGCATTTCACGGCTATAATCATTGGGCACTATTAAAAATATATAACTTTATATTGGGTTTCATAACCAAAAAACAATTTAATTATACAAAATTTCATTAACATTTTTTAGGTAAATTAGAGCAGTTGTAAAAAAATTCACTTTACATTTGATCAAAAAATTATCATTATATTTAGTATTCAATTCAATTTCAGTCTAGTCGTCAAAAAATTTATATTAAATAGATATTTAATTAAATTTGTATTTAAAAATCTGTATTATAATAGTTATTTATTTATTAAATTATTTTATTTATTGAAAGACTTTAATAGACATAAGTTGTATGAGATATTCAAAACAGTGGTATTATATATTGAGATCTATTTAATGACTTTGAATGAAATGATTGCAATATTGAAGACGACTTTTAATAGATATCTATTTTATGGCAAATAATAGTCAGATTCGATGACATAAGGCAAGTCTGCAAGACTTTTGTGATCATATCTTAGTTTTGGGGGAAAACATATTAATCCATTCAACACTTGTATGCACTCATTGTTCAATCGTTTACGTATGGGTTCATCGATGGGAACACCTCTTTTGGCTTTTTTCATGCGTTTCCACATTTCATACAACTCTTGTGGCTTACGTTTATCGCAACTGAAAGGCCGGTTACCGCATAACAGTTCGTAAAAGCAATAGCCGAGTGACCACATGTCAGCTCTTTGCGGGTTAAAGTTTTTTATTTTCTTTGTATGCAGATTTAACTTTTTATATTTGGTTTGGATATAAGTGTGAAGTACTTCGGGAGCCATATAAGCTACTGTACCCCTGGCTTTGGCAATTGGTATATCGCCGGACTCTTTGTTATAGTAAACACGAGTTGTGCCAAAATCGCTAACTTTGACCACTTCTTTGCCATCTTTATCAATGGTGAGCAACATATTGTCTAATTTGATGTCACCATGATAAAAATCATTTTTGTGAAGACAAGTCAGTCCGCTCACCATCTGAATGAAGTATACTTTGGCTTTTTTTTCATCCATTGGTCCCATTTTTAAGGATCCTTTGTTAGCAAACTCTAAGATCATAAACGAGACAATATGGTTGCAAACGAAATGCTCTCTCAGACCAATGATGTTCTTGTGGTTAATACTTCTCAATAGGAAGAGTTCGCGTTTGAAAACTTCAAACTTTTTATCAAACTTTCCTTCTTCTAATCTCATGGCTTTGGCCGCTAATATCTCTTTGGTTTGGTCTTTAATATATCTAACTTTAAACACAATACCATAGCCTCCTTTGCCTAACACTCCTCCCAAACACTCATATTCCTGATAATTTAAGACTAATTTGTAATAATCAGTCAATTCTTGTTCGGTGGCGTCGATGGCAATGGTTTCTGGAATTGTGATCTCTTTTGTTAGGTCTTTCACATTTGTGGGTAACTCTGCATATGCCCGGCCTTTCAATGTTTCCCATTTTGTATCAGTTGTTTTGGTCGTGAATTCACTCGTACTGTTCTTTTTTGGGTAAGGCTTCTTCACCATCTGCTTTGATGAGAAGCAACAACACAATAGATATCTCAATATTTTACACATTTTTATGTCCAAACTGTTTGTTAAATCTTATGTCTAAATGATTGTCTAAATGTCTATTTGTTAACACTTTTTTAAATTTCCAAATAAAACCGTTAAATTAAATCTACAGTAAATTAGTTTAATTCAATGCATTAGTTATTTAAATTCATACAAATTTTGTAGCAAAACTTTTTATCCACAAAATATTTATAAATTATCACAAACCTTCTCGTGATTTAAATAATTTATTTTTTATTCAATAAATTTATATATTTTGTCGTTAAATATCAAAATCAATAGTATTGATTTAATACATTTAATCAAATTTAAAGATAGTATTACAAATTAAAGTTTATAATCAGTGGCTATGTCTTTGTCGCGACTGTTCCTATCGGCCGATCGTAACCCAAAAAGTATTAACGAATTGGTTTCAGTTCTTTGCAAACAGTTGTCCGGATTAGATACCGACGAGAAGACACCAATACAGAAGTTAATCTCATATTTTGGTCACTTTGATCGCAACGAAAACATTTGTAGACTTTTGAATGAAATTAAGGAAATTATTTACGGATCCATTACTTCAGAGCCTGAATCGGAAAGAATTAGATCCCAATTAGTGCACTCGGTTTACAAATCCGATCTATTGCTCATACTTATCGAAAGTCTACCAAATATACCATTTGATGGCCAAAAAGACATTGCATTAATCTATCAGTACGTGATTGGCCAGCAAATTGGTACACAACTGCCGTCCGTTCAATACATTCGTTCAAAACCGACAATTCTTCAACAATTGATGCAATACTACGCAAACCCGCAGTTGGTCTCCATTTGTGGACAAATTATTAGAGAATTATTACGATTTGAAAGTTTGGCCAAACAATTGTTTGAATCCAAAGCTAATGATTCAAATCAAACCAAACTTTATCTAAAATTATTTGATTTGGTCTCAAGTGACTCGTTTGCCGTATCGTCCGATGTTTTCAACACATTTGATGAACTCTTGTCTCGACACAAATCACTCACCAAATATATTCTCGCAGATTATAAGATATTTTTTGATAAATTAAATCAATTATTAAAATCCAATGACTATTATTTGAAACGAAAAGGCATTCATTTATTGTCAAACATATTGCGCGACCGAAGCCATCAATTAGTTATGAAACGATATGTCAACTCAAAGGACAACTTATTGATCATTAAAAATCTGATGGAAAGCAACTGTTTTTACACTTCTTTGGCCGCATTTTTAGTATTTTACTTATTTGTATTGAATCCGAAAAAGAGCCGACCTATACATGACTACTTGATGAAACACAAAGATCACTTTATTGAGTTCATCCAAAACTTTCAAAAGGATCGCAAAGACATTAAACAATATTCAAGAGAAAAGGAAGATATTGTCAAACTATTGAAAGGAGAAAATTTGAAACAACCCTCTGATGAGGACCAGGGTGATTCCCTGGTTGCAGTATCACTAGCTGATTTATTTTAATAACAAAATTTTTGCTCTTTATAGGTGGTAGGAGTTTAATTTTCTAATAACTGTAAGATTATTGCATATCATTTTAAAATTTTAATTTAATTGTAAAATTCTTATAAAAATGAAAGTTTAATATATTACAAAATTAAATGTTAATGTTATTTTACTACAATTAATAATTGTAGAATTGATAAATAAAATATTATCTTATTGCTATTAAATAATTTTATCTTTTATTTATTGATTAATTTTTTATAAATTTATATAAACTTAAAAGTAATTTTATATAATTATAGTGATGTTGGTCTACGAGTAAGCCTTAAGACTTGATTTTAAGTTTAAGGTCCGGCCAACAAAACCGGCGTTTGGCCAACAAAAACCCGGTGAGTTTGCTCTTAATCTCAAAACAAAAATTTAATAAAATAAAGTTAATAACAAACACAAAATATTTAATTAATAAAACCATATGTCAAAAGTATTTTATATAACTTACAATACAAAAAAATATGTTTATTGTATTTGTGTAAACATATTTCAAATTTTAAAAAGTTACTTGTTATATTACATTCAATTAATAAATTAGTAAATAAAATAAATGAAAATAAAATTTTTCAATTAATTTAATTTATAAATTAACTATTGATTTGGAGTACACTTTGAATGCAAAAAAGAAAAACAGTGTTAAACACATTTGTTAGCCTTGATATCAAATTGAATACCTTGAAACTTTACTGGGACGTCATCATACGCCAGGTAAAAATCATTGAACACAAGTATTTAAACAGGTATTTAATATAAACAAGTCTATCTCTTACAGCCAGCAACCTACAGGCTTTGCTTTCAAAACTTTCAAATGTCTTGACTGGTATTTGATTTATAATTTATAAAACTTCAATGACACTACTGGTCCGCGTGCGCGGGCAACCCATCCTATTATCTTGAAGAGTATTGAATCAGATATGAGCTGATGTCTAGTTATGATGTGACGATGTATGGCAAGTGATTGGCGACCAAAAACTTTCAATTTAAGTTTCAAACTCTCAAACAAATTGAGTGGTTTTCAAAGGAGATTCCCAAATATTTATTATATTCTGTATATCAATATAACATTGACTTTAAGTAAACTATTCAATTCATTGGCATTTATTATTTTATTTGGTGGATATACTCAACTGGTTTGACAAGATATTCATATATTAAATAGTTTTTATTAACTAATATTTACCATTACTAACACTAATAATATTATTAAATAAATTTTTAATTTATAAAAATGCAACCATTATTGTCGGGTCTATTGAAAAGAGTTTTATTAACTTCTGAACAAAAGGTAAGCTTCTGTTTAAACAAAATTAAATTATTTATTTTTATTTTAATTACCATAATTTTGGGATTATAACGCTCATCTTCATTAACTTCATAATCACAATTTGTTTTATTAGAATATCCAGTAAATTGCTTAGAGATATCATAATTGCATATTCATGTCATTTCAAACAAATTTAAATGCAAATTGACTTAATTTTATTAAGTATTAATCATCTGTAAATATAACTGCCAATAACTATTGCAATAATAACTATAACTTAAAACGTTTTAATAAAGACATTAATTTGTTTAATTGCCAATTGATATAAAAAATGATAATAATTTGGTAGTGTTTCATTAAAGTTTCAGTTAAGTGTAATAACTTTTATTGTAGTATCTAAATTGTTATTATTAATATGTAATTATGTATTAATCAATGTGTTATGATTAATAAATTTAAATTAAAGAATTATTATGTATATACATGCATGTTTAAGTAACACATAGTATATAAACATTTAATTTGCGTTATACATAGAAATTTTTACTTTTAATTTTGATGAGCTACAAATCGCAAAAATGGTAAAAATAATTAAATATAAACTAGGTCTTTTTCCCTATTAGAAATTTGTTGGCGTTTAGTCCTGAACATTATAGTCCCGAAATTAGGGAATTTTGCAAAACTTTTATATGTGATAAACAATTAATTATAAATTGTTATTTCTTTAGTTAACTTAACGCAAAGCAATTTCCTTATATCTAAACTATAATTTATATAATAGTTGTTTTGTTATAATCAGTGTTAAAATTTCGTCAACCGTCTTACTCTTTTGTAAAGTTATTGTCAATAAAAACATAACATTTTATATTATAAATTAACTTTAACTACAAATAACTATTGTATTATTTTTAATTACAGATCCAATCAATTCGCAGTTTGTCTTTAAATGCAAATCAATATTTTAAAGTAAGAAATTATAAGTTGTTGACAAATTAAAAACATATGCAATTGTTTTTGTAAACTTGGCTCCTTAAACCATAATTTGTATGTTTTTAAATTGTATTTAATAAATGATTTTCATTAATTTGCAATAAAACAGTCGTCAGATCTTGAGATACATGAATGCAAACAAAATGAAAGGCAAGCAAAACCCGATTGGGATAGTCTGGTGTTTGGCCGTACTTTTAATGACCATATGTTTGAAGTGGAGTGGAGTAAAGACAATGGATGGGCCAAACCAGTGATATGTCCGATGCATAACTTTTCATTACATCCGTCGGCAAAAGTGCTTCATTACGCTCAAGAAGTCAGTTTAAACTTCATTCATATTATCAAATGTTTATTTAATAACTATTTTTTTCTGACAGTTATTTGAAGGATTGAAAGCTTTTAGAGGAATTGACGGAAAAATCAGAATTTTTAGACCCGATATGAATATGAAGAGAATGAGATCATCGGCCGAACGGATCAGTTTACCGGTTAGTAGGCAATTATTTTTGGTTAAATAAGTAACATTTTTCTCAATAGTTCATTAGTACTCAATAAGCACTTGAAATATATGACATGTGCTTGTTTATAACTTTTATATATTGATAACTAATTGGAAATTAATTGAAAAACACTAAATTATTTGATATATTGATATAAGTTATCAATTTCTAGCTTTTTATTGAAGAATTTGTTGAACATATATACTTTATAATCAATAACTAATAACACCATTTATCTTATCATTTGTTTATTGATTTCTAATTAAATGTTTTTAACTTAACTTAGGATTTTGATGGCAACGAGTTAATAGAGTGTATGAAGAAATTGATTAAAATAGACGCCGATTGGGTGCCTCCCTATGAAACGGGTGCTTCGCTTTACATTAGACCCACTTTTATAGCCACTGAAGCAGCTCTAGGCGTTCACAGCGCTAACAATGCATTACTTTATGTAATCTGCGGACCCGTCGGCTCTTATTTTGGTAAGAATGCGGTCAAACCAATCTCACTGTACGCCGATCCTAGTTATGTGAGAGCCTGGCCGGGAGGGGTGGGCGATAAAAAGTTAGGCGCCAACTATGGACCAACACTCGCAATATCACAAAAAGCTGAAGAGAAAGGCTACCAACAGGTGCTGTGGCTCTACGGAGATGACCATAAGATTACCGAAGCGGGCGCTATGAATGTGTTTGCATTTATTGTCAATGAAAAAGGCGAGAAAGAGTTGATTACTCCGCCCATCAAATCGGGATTGATTTTGCCGGGTGTGACCCGCATATCATTAATTGAACTTGCTCAATCGTGGGGTGAATTCAAGGTAACTGAACGCTTCATAACAATGTCTGAAACGAAACAACTGTTGAAAGAGAAGCGTTTGTTGGAGATGTTTGTGGCGGGCACTGCTCTGGTCGTGTGTCCCATCGGTAAAATTCACTTTCAAAACGAGGACATCATTATACCCACACCACAAGACACACAATCGCTTCAAATGAGATTATTTAAGAGTTTACGCGACATTCAGTACGGAGTTGTGCCGCACGAGTGGTCGGTTGTGATCGAGTGATCAGTTTGTGGTGTGGTTTCCTTCACTGCCTTTTAAGTAATTATTTTTTAAATCATATATTTTGTGGTTTTTTAAAACAAAATATCCAATTGTTTAGTTTTGTGGAGGCATTAAAAATTACTTTTCTTGATATTTATCTCTAATATTCTGTATGTATGTTAAGCGTTGAGTATGCATTCAAATGAATCTCAACTATAAAAATATATAAAATATATTGAGTTTTCAATCAATTATAATTTATAAATAATTATAACTATAAAAAAAAGCCATGAATTTGTGTAAACAATCATAAATTGATTTGTGATATAAACTAAATATGTTTTCAAATGAAATTATATGAGGAAATTATTTGTCAAATGAAATCAATTAAAGTTTTTTATATGAATTTTATATAATTTTTATTGAAAAGAGAAAATAATTAAATATCGTTTGACTTTACAAATCAGAATAAAATTTTATATATAATTATTTTTTTATTATCGTTTTTATTAATTAATTAAAAAATCAATAAAATGACTGCAAATTTATTTTTTGTTTATAATATATATAAGTATTTCATAATTATTGTAATAATAATCATATATTTTGTTCGTAATACAAGTTTTTTTAAAATTATTAAATTCAAGAAGACATCGAAATAATTATCACTAAAAAATATATATTCATATATATATTAATAGACAATTAAAAATAAACAATTAAATTAAATTATAGATAAATTAAAAGTTAAATTAAAAGCAATTAAAACATTTTCAAAATAAATTAAGTATTTGTCCAAAAAAAAGAGATTACAAAAAATGAGAGAAATATATAAATGTTTTTCTTTTATCAGATTATTTATATAATATTTTTAATATAAAGCTTTTTTTGTTTGCATAAAACAATTTGTGATTCAATTTGTTTTTTTTGTATTTTAAGATTCAGTTTATAATAAACTAATTATTGGTTTTCATGAGCGGATGTCTTATATAATTTAAGAAATTTCATACATAATAACAATTATTACAATTATTATTATGTAAAACGAGTTTAAATGAAAAATAAATGTCATTAAAATAAATATTTACATATATTATATGATTGCTTATTCTAGTCGTTACATTACAGCTATATTTTTTTATATAACTAATCATTTCATAATATACTTAAGACAACATCAAAAAAAATAATAATACAAATAATAAACAAAAACAAAATAAAAATAACTACAAAATTAAATGTAAAAATGGGCGACAAATATATATATAATATAAATATAAAATTGTACTTAAATTAAAGCTTAAATATAATTTAACATAAAAAATATGACAATTAAGGGATTAATTATAATACCAAATATTGGCTATTACTTAATGATTGGTTTAATCATGAATTACATTACAATTTAAAATGGATTATAAATAATAAGAGGTATTATTAGTATTAATTCTAATAAATAATTAATTGCCAACGAAATAAATGGTTGGAAATGTTTTATAATTATAATAATTATTGTATTTATAAATATCATATCTAATGTCATATATAAATGAGTCGATAGAAAATGCATTGCAAGACATGATGGCGAATGAAGACCTGAAGTTATACATCACTTTATCAGTTCACTTAAGACGGCGATTGTGATGTCAATTAGTTAATTCATATGATTGATACTTATTTTGTATAATAATAATAATAATATTCATGTCATTATAATATTGTCAATATCTATGAGAATCTTGTGGTAAGAAATGTAAACTTAGTGTCCGAAGAGCTGTTTTGGAAGAATAAATGCTTTTTTTCATTAAGACTTTTCTATCATTTCAAAAGTTAAACATTATATTAATTTTTTTTGTTTCAAACTATTATATCTTTTTTGTAAGTATTTCAATCGTTAAAGAAAATTACTTTTAAAATCTTAATTACATTCATATTTTTAAATTAAAAAAAGGAAATATTTGTTAAATATATATATATTTCTAAAGGAAGATCTGTAAAAATTATAGATTTCTCTCATCAAAAAATTTGTTATTCAAAATGAGATTTCAATCTAAATATAGATATAATTATTAATAATAATTTGTTTCATATAAAAGAATCAATTTTTATAGCAATAAATTCATTATATATTTTTTCAATAATAATAAGTATTTATATCCCGTTTTAGCTAAAGTGCAGCGATTTGTTAATTACGAGCATAGGTTTGAAAATACTTTGTATTTTGTTTTGTATAATCGAGTGCTTTATATCTCATTAAACGTATTGAATATATCGCTTCGGAAGAGGTTTGCCATCAATTAAATTATTCATTTAATTGATTGCATAATAAAACAAATAAATACACGATTTAAATCAAAATCGACTAAAAATATGAGACATAATATGAGAAGTAGTCGTAAGACCAACAAAATATTTTGCGACAAAAAAAATTAAGAAACAAATGATAATTAAAATGATAATAAAATTGTGCTTTCGTTTGGAGTTCTGACCGTTTGGTTCAAAACAGGTTCTGACGATTAGATTTCGGTTTTAATAGTTTTAATGACACCAACGAGTGGTGGGACGAGTGGTTGTGCATTGGTTTGTATGGCTTGAATTGGCTTGAATTCGCTGTTATGTTGAGTTGCAATCAAGTCGTTTGTACCCGAATTTTGGATGCGTTGGACAGGTGTCACAGGAATTACTGTTTGCAATACCTTTCGGTTGGCGGCCACCGCCAGCTGCTCCTCCAATTGGTCGCTCATCGACTGGCCGTCCATAGAGTCGTCGTATGGCTCGACCTCATCGTCCAAACCGTCGTAGAAGTCGTTTTCATCGCTATTCTGTTCGTCAAACATTTCGATGTGATTATCGATATTAAGTTCAGTTTCAGTGTTGCTGTTCAGCATGTGATTCCTCTGGTGTTGATTGAATGAGTTCTTCCAGGGGGTAGAGAATTGGCAGCCATTCACTTGACATTGGTATTGACTTTCGCGATGTACTCGCTTATGGACATTAACGTTGCCCTTAAAGTTGGTCCGATAGTTACAGCCCGGATGGTCGCACTTAAATGGCTTCACACCCGCGTGTAGTAACTGATGAGCGGTCAGGCATTGCTTCCATTTGGACCTATAGTTACATCCTTTTATGTTACACGAGAACAGAGCTGACTGTTCGCCTTTAACCGACTCATCGTCCACATCATCGGTGCCAGCGTTAGCCCCATCTCTCACCACCAGTTGGCCACCGGACACAGGCGATGACCTGATGCCCGCCATACGACTTGAAGTGAAACGGAACTTCTTCTTGCGTTTACGTCTGCGAATCATATTCGGCGACAAATTGTTGTTATTTTTGGTCAAATGATGGCTTAAATTAGGGGTCAAATGACTGGATGTGTTGAGTGACACGTGAGGGGTTGAGTATTCTTTATTGTCGTCGCTGTCGATGCGATGTTTGTGTTTCTTATGAATCTTAATGTTTCCCTTATAGTTGGACTGATATCCACAACCGGGAACATCACACGAGAACAGAGACTCTCCCGCGTGAAGCCTCTTATGCATCACTAGCCGTTGTCTCATATTGGTCTTGAAGTTACAACCAATCCATTCGCACTCAAACAGTGTTTTACCGGCAGACATGTCCTGCAGACCACCGTCCATACCGTCTAATGGTGAGCCGCCGTCAATGCTTTGAGTGTGTGGTTGTGGGGAAGTGTCTGCCGAAGTGATCACTACATGTTCATTGTCTCCGGTTTCCATTGACATTTCGCACAACTCTTGAGGCATCAGAACCATCGAGTTATGCGATGACGAGTGGGCGCCGTCGTCGGCCCGATCGCTATCTTCATAGTAGTGGCCGTTTGTCGAGCCCTCGAACTGGCCCTCCATACTGTCGCCGCCACCCGTCGGCTCATTATCGTCAGTCGTCGTGTCATTATTGGCGTTCATTTGATGCAAAGCGTGTGTTTTGTTGACAATGGCTTTAATAGCTGCTGCGGTGGCCATCGTGTAGTTGTGCTCTTTGGCCGCCGCCGCCGGTATTGTCCGCATCGACGACATCATCTGATACTTGCGTTCCCATGTCTTGAGTTCTTCCTCCAGTTCTTGGACATCATCACGCAATTGATCCAATTGTGTGCTATCCGTACGAATGGCCGCATCAACCATGAGATGTAAGAAATTGATGCAATCGGTGGACACCCGCTTGATGTTATCCAAGAGATGGACGATATGTTTCATAGCACACAACTCATCCTTCAACTCATTGGACTCTCTTTCCAACACTCGGTTACGTTTGTCCCGCAGTTTGGCCGATGAGTCGCGCGACAAATCCATTGCCAAATGTAATGGACGCCAACTGATCCAAACAAAGACAATAACAAAAACACATTAATAATGAATTGAAAAAACAACAAAAATATAATTATAAATACCTTTTAAATGTCAAACAATGGTCTTAATGGTTAAAAGTGGACACTTGAACGACAATGCCGTTAGCCGTCGGTAGGGATGTGTTTAATAATAAGTTGAAAATAGTTGGTATGAATACATGGGATGGTTATGGCTATGGCCTATCGATGGGACACTTTGGATGTCAAACCCAACAGTTTTAGTTGTTATATAATAAATAGTTAGTAATAATAATAATTAGTTATAAGGGATTAATGGCTACGAAAAGTGAGGCATTCATTGGATGGTTAGCTGCGAGTAATGAATGAATGGGTTATGAAATGAATAAATAATCGATTCATTGAATGCATAATTAAATTAGTTATCTTTAGAGCACATGTCCGTCAAAACACATCCCAAACAATACTAAAACATACACTAACTCTACGGCTATATAGTTGTATATAAATGTTATAATAGTCACTATAGCTGTTCACGGCTTACAATGCCTGATGTTTTATTTTTCTTTATCTTTTTGTTTATATTTTTATTTTTTATTTCATTCAAAACTTTCCTACAAATGTCATACAACTCTCCTAACCTCCTATGCCTGGCCACGCGATCGGCATTTATGGCTACTTTTAATTGTTTAACTCATTGCCGGCCAATAGTTTGTGAATTAAATGTTATAATCAATAATTAATTATATTTATAAATATGATTATAAAATATCCGTTAATTAAAAGACCTCTACATTGGGTGTTCACCACATTTGACAGTATAATTAATGGCATTAATATATACTATTACATCATTTTTGACTACTTTTCGCTACCCCTTCATACATACATATTATTGTAATGTTAATTACTTTTATATATTAATTATAATTAATTAAACAAACATTTATAATGAATTATATTCAATATATTCTCGCCAACTAAATCATTAAATTTGATTAAATCCGTCAAATATTACTAATATAATGTATTATTGGTTGTAATTAAATAAACAATAAAAAAGGCAAATAAGGGCTATTCATATATGATGTGTACATAGAGATGAAGGCTAAATACATGCAATATGTATGGCTATGATTGCATGATTGGTGTTATAATATGGATGCGTGAATATAATGGGAAAGGTCCTTTAGCTATATACTACATTTAATGGGCTTATTATAACATGGCTTACAAAATAATAAAATTTATATATATAAAGCTATAAACAAAATATAAATATTTTTTGGTGTGAATATAAATTTTTTGAACCAATTTTATAAAAAATAAATAAATTTAAGCAAACAATTTACAAAATTAAATTTAAACATACATTTAGTTTAATTAGATGTTAATATAGTTGGGAACACGTATTCAAATTATATTTAATCACAAGTTATTTAGTATTTATAAATTATAATGAATATAATTTTATTTTTGATGCCAAATAACAACATTGTTATTAAAATAAATCACTTTTTGTATACCAAAAAAATTGCTGAATGAAAGCAGAAAAGAAGAAGAAAAAGTTTTTTTTGTTGAAAAATTTGTGATAAAAAATAAAAACTCAAACACTATTTAAAACACAATATATAACACATAATATACAAATTGAATGAATGAATGAATATATCATATGCGATGATTGTTACGTTATATTAAATAAATAAAATAAAAAACAAAAGTTAAATAAAACACAAAATAATAATAAAAAACAAAACTATTGCCATACAATGAGAGAATAAATAATATAATATATTTTTTTAAAAACTTTTTTTATTTTATTTTAAACACTATTTATAAAAGCATTTATAAAACACATACTATTTTAAGTATATAAGAAGACTATTATTATTATTATTACAACTATTATAAGAGAGCCAATGAATGAGTAAATAAAGAAAAAAACAAGTTTTTATTTTATTTTAACGTTCAATCCTTTTAATTATTATTATATATTGAAAAATATATAAATTATTATTCTCTCTCTTATTATAATAAGAGCCCAAAAAAGTTTTTTACTAACTCTCTCCCTGTTATAAGTCTCTCTCTCTCTCTCTCTCCCACTCTCTCTCTCTCAGA